>PNEQ01024041.1:36459-89509 GCA_003012365.1 Medauroidea extradentata | reverse complement strand
TGATGTGCCATTTGCACTATTACTCTGATTGCGACAGCTCGTTGGTTTGGATGTTCGGCCTTTGAACAGTCTGCTTTTAAAGTTCCGTCCTATTTATCGTTCGGTTGTTTGTCCCACTACTAGGCTGAAACAGGAAATAAGCTTTCATGGCATTTTTTTTTTACCTACCATTTGCCCTCGCCATCAAATGTTGCGGTGAATGCCAAAGAAGATAAGTTCTCTCTTAGTGATGAAATGTGTTGTAGCACATTCGCATTAGGCGTGTATTTTATTTCGTGTACGCAAAACTGCTGAAAGGGTTACAAAAACTATTTTCATCATATAAAAATAAATGTTTGTTCGATTGTTTGTTAGATTGTTTGTTCGTCTTCTATTTGTTCCTATTTCATTCATTCTACTGCGATAATACTGTGGTTCATTGTACGTGCGCACAAGAAGGTTTCTGCGAAAAAAAAAATATTTGGGAAGGGTGGGAGGTAAAACCGGGTACAGGGACAGAACAATTTTCCAAAATAAATGGTGAAACAATCGTTTTACAACACGTTTCTAAAAATGGTCGTTAAGTGCCTACGTTTGCACCATTTTTCACTTCTTGTCAGAACTTAATTGTTTCAGTACATGTAAATGTGTCTGCTGTGTAATTGCGTATCGAATAATACAAAAGGTGGGACATATCATCGCATGCTGGGTACAGAGAGTCTAGGAAAAGACCGAACACTAAATAGTTTGCCTAATTGCTTTTAATAATTCAGCGTGATTTGTTTTAAACATCTTTTTGGCACACAGTCGTTTAAATACCTCCACAACTGAAAAAAAAATCAACTTAGGACTTCATTTAAAACGGGAGTTCCAGCACATATCAGTTCGGCTGCCGTCCATGATATTGATGGTGATATCCGTGTCCTATAATGTTTACCTTCACTATTGTGAATGTGTCATGATCCAAGCCATTTTGTCTTATTTACAGTACTTTATAAAATCTTCAGCTGGATTGCAAATTCTTGCTGGTTTCTGTAAGAAACTTTTAACTCAGAATTGTAAGGTCACAGCAAGACAGTATTACCAATACATTTCCCGCCTTTAATTTAAAATGATTCGTCACTAACATAAAAAAATATATTATGTGTGAAATATTTTATAGGTTTTATTTATTATCATGTTTACAGCTGAACTGATTCTAATTTTCAAGTAATTTCATATGTACCACCGAACAAATATATAGAAAATGTTTTCCATATCGCCATTTGTACAAAATTCATTTCTGTAGTGTAAACATATTCAGTTATAAACAAATTTTTTATTAACTTCACCTGTTTATATCTGTTAAAGTATGGAATCTATCGACTTAATTTTAATCAAATTCCAGACATTCGAATAATTTGAAATTTCGCACATATATCAATATTCGATGACAATACAATTTCATAACTGTGACCAGGTATTCTCGCGAATGAAAATAATGTCTTTGGCTGTGACAGAAAAAAAATTGTTTTTATAATCAAAATCTTTAAACAAACCATTTTCTAATAAATCATTATTCGTGTCACTCAGTTTTAAGACTTAAAAATTTAAATAAAATTTTTAGTTCATAAAACTAAAATAAAATGACGCCTTTGCATAAATATGAACTAAAAAGTTAAAAATAACGTCAGTTTATAAATATTTTGTTCCTAGCCGACAAATGTCCTACAATTCAGTATTAAATTTTTAATGAACTTAAAATAAGAATAAATTTACTTACCTAAAGATTAACATCAGTGTAATAAAATTTGTTGCTTTTGTTTCCTACTTATTTCCAACAATGATTCTACATTTATTGAAAGCTAGTGATAAAAAATTTAAAGCCCTGTACGCTTTTTGTACATTAAAGTTAATGTACGATATATGAATTTGTTAATATGTTAAGCATATCAAAGAATAGTTTATTCTTAATTCCTATATTCACGCTGTTGAACAAAATATTTTTTTAAAGATTATTTTTACTGTTTTGTTCCTATTCCTACAAACACATTTTTTTCTTAAATTTTTTAGTTTTACACTTGTTAATAATACTAATCAGTAGAGTAGAGTGGGACAGAAGTACGCACTTAAGATTTGAACTCGCATAACTTGCATGTTGATAGAGTAAACAATTGGTTATTTGAAACACACATTTTATGATCATTTGTGACCCTAATGGACTAGGTATTATAACACAATTAATAATATTTTGTAAGCATGGATGTGTTTTCCAACACGCTGTTAAAACGCACTTTTGCCCCACTAGTGGGGCAAAAGTTCGCAAGAAATCAGAAAATTTTAAGATAAAAATTAAATTGCAAGATATGTTGAGATTCATTGTAGTTGCACGTATAAAACTAATTCATCACAAAATTACACTAATTAAACAGAAACATATATTTTTATGGAGAATCTTTGTACGTAAACAGTTATCTAACAAATTTTCTCCACAGATTTTTTCTTGTAGGGGAAATAACTTTGGGGACGTTATTTGGAACCATCGACATTCCCGTCTCACCCACGTTATAAATGCTACCAGGTGTGAATTTATGTTTTACCATAACCGCAGACAAATTACCAAAATATACATCCAGCTGTTGAATCCCATCATTATTGCTATGCTTGTTTGTTGTGGTGTTTACAATGGCAAACTATGTCTTCTCCCTGCTAATTTTGACTCTTTATTAAACCTATGTTCGATGCTGTTTACCTCCGGATACTCTCAAGCCAATCTCCTGAGTTAAGAACAAATTACTATACAGTAATGTGTTCGATATAATTTGTATTTGAATTATTACACAACAGAAGTTATTTACGAGGACTGTAAACGAAAATCAATGCGAACTTTTACCCCACTTGCGCATGCGTACTTTTGGACCGCAGTACAGATCTTCCATTCCCAGTAAATGCCGCTATCTGTGGTTTGCAATATGACCTTTGTAAATTATCACTAGGCACGGGAAAAACCTCTTCATCAAACTGCCTAGTGCATTTTTTCCTAACACTTAATCCTTTCTTGATATACTAGTCGCGAAAAATTTTAATATTACATCAACAGCATGAAAGTTTATCTTTACCTCGTGGTTTTGTTGCTGTTCGTCCAAGCTAGCCGTTCTCACGTGTAACGATGCTCCGCCATGACACCTTTAACATGAACTCAGGTTTGCCATCCTAATATTCGTGAGACCAAATATTACTGCACTGCGCAATTTAACCCGCCGCGTACTTTTACCCCACTCTACTCCACCATGGTTACAACACGTCTTTGTATTTTGGATTGTATTGCATAAGAAATGTTCTACAAACGTTTAATTGTAAAACGCTACGACAGTTTATTATTTTTATTTTTCAATACTTGTCGTTCTAAGACAATTAGTTCATACACATTTTAATTACTTCATTGAGTTTGACCGACGGTTTTTTTGTACTTTTAAAAAGTTATAAATGCCAGTACAGTCGACGTCTTCGGAAAAGTAAATACATAGTTTACATACCAACATAGGCATGAATGAACCATAACATTTCATTGAATCCTCGGAGCTTTAAATATGCAATGTGACGACGTAACGACGCACAAAATTTCTGCCAGGAGTGAATTAATGGATAATACATATTAACATGCCATTTTCTCTTTAGGTGAGGCTAACGGTAAGACATACGTATATAAAAGTAAATCTGTATTCTTTATGAACTGACTATTTTACACAATTAGAGGGTAAATCTGACCAATATTTTACTATAAACTGAACCGTTTTTATGGATGTGCGTTATTGCAAGCGAATGTTGACGAGTTACAAAAAAAACCCACAGTAAGACAAACAAAAAAAGAGGAAGACAGTATTAGTTGTCACCGAACATATCATTACGAAAATACTACTTTGGCACATCTGTTATCGTCGAAGAGAACCTGTTATTTTCCGTATATGTTTTTGTTGTTGTTGTATTGTCTCTGTTAACACGCATTCGTGACTCCTGTCATTTGTATTGTCATAGTTCTCTTTGTCCATTTTCCAATTTTATACGATTTCAAAAAAAGAGGAGGTTCTCAATTCAGTTATTATTTTTAATGTTCGTTACCTCAGAACTCCGTCATTTACAAACCGATTTGAAATTTTTCTTTTGGAAACTGAATATTTTCAAGGGGGTCCCATTTTAAATTCATCTGCATTGGATTTTGGATTTCGAAGATACACCAGGTAACTCCTCAAAATCTAATAGGAAATGTATAGTTATTGCAATATTAGTTGGTTTATGATAACCCAAGACTAGGTAGGTACTTTACTAGGGTAAAGGACCTTCTGGACTGACTTGGGCTGCTAAGGGACAACGGGATCCCTTTGCGACAAACAGTTGCGGACATGCAGCTGAATGCTTAATTTGAAGCTTAGGGTACATATTTTCAATATATGTTTAAAATGTTACAATATTACACAAAATTAAACAATAATACTTGATTATTTTAGCGCTGAATTATATACCACGCAGTACTGGATTCAGTTTCTTGGACGTACTCCATTACAAATTGAATGACTGTCAAAGAAAACTAAACAAATAAAATAAAACCATAATATGAGCAGAGTATGCTTTAGTCAGCAAGATACATACACAACAAGAAATTCCAAGATGGAATCGGGTCAAATAAAAACAAGGAACAAACAGATAGGTAATACATGAAAATAATACCAAATAAAATAAAAAACCAAATAACATGTGACACGTGTACTGTTTTTTGTTCCGTCTCTTCATCGTCTCGTTTGTCTTTTCTGTATATGTCTGATATCTGTTACGTTTTGTCTTTTTGTTTTTTTTTTCTGTTCGTGTCTGATATCTACTGTGTTTTTTGTTTCGTCTCATCGTTGTGTCACATGTTACTTGGTTTTTTATTTTATGTGTTATCATTTTCATGCATTATCTGTTTGTTCCTTATTTTTTAGTTTACCCGATTCCATTTTGGAATTTCATGTTGTGTACGTATCTTGCTGACTAAAGCATACTCTGCTTATTTTATGGTTTTGCTTTTAATTGTTTAGTTTTCTTTGACAGTCATTAAATTTGCAATGGAGTACATCCAAGAAACTGAATCCAGTTAATAATACTTGATTTATTAATGCAGTGTTATTTGTAAACAATGAGGCATGATTCGTTAGCATTGTCGCCGTTAGTCCTTCCGCTGTTCAAGGCATCTGACACGCAAAATAAGTCCAACCAGATGGACACATTAATGTGTAAGTTCTACAAAGATATGTCTAACAGATATCTTTAAAACACTGTCACGCTGAATGGTAATTTAGAAATGATATTACTTTTTTTTTCACATGTTTGATTTAGAACGCTTTCGAAGTAGTTTAAGTTTAGCAAGGTTCGTAACATACTAACAGCAAATGCTAAACTATCAAATATGTCATAGTTTTAGTTACGTAAATTGTGTCACATGACCCTTTTGTTCATTCAAAATGCCGAGTAGAGCACATCCAATCTTTCGTTCGGGTACTCTATTTACGTCAGCCTTTAGCTTGCACTGCAGCCAATAGGAAGTCCCCTTGCGAGAGGTCAGCGAGTTTCCAACGAAGGCCAGCCATTTTCCAGATGGAGAGGCGCTATCGTGACGTCATCTTGCTGAGAGAGCCGTTAACAACGGTAAAGCGGCCGAAACGGCCAGTTAATCCGGGGCGAGATCGGAGATCAGAGGAAATTGGCTGATATCGACTTCTGGAGTTGCAGCATCGAATGCGTGCAAGGAAATTAACGCGAAAATGAGTGTCAGTTCTGCCCAGTGTGTCGCAGTGCGCAAGCGAACGCTGTCAGGAAGTCGCCATTTTCCAATTGGAAGGCAGCTCGCGATAATCGATAAAGTTTCAAAAATGGAATAACTTTTACAAGTGTGCATCGTTACCCTATAAAAGTGTAGCATAGTAATTAGCGTATGATATAATATAAAAATAGTTAAGAATATAGTTTGAGATTTAACCACTTAAGAACATTTTTGAGAATAATTTTTTATCAGAATTACTAGAGAAAACCAGACGGTCTGTTTTATGTTATGAGTAATTTTACACTCAGGAGAACCGGATTTGAAGGATTATTGTATTTCCAACAAATCTCTCAACTGGGCCAAAGACATAATAGCTGTAGCCCTACATGCGAATTGGAAATGTATGCTAATCAGAATTATATTACGGTTTTAAATATTTATATCATATATAATTTTGCAACTACTGTACATAAAGTCACCCAAGAAAAATTTTTCATGCAACAAATTTTTTAGATCTCTCTTTTCCAGAAATACTGCTCGTAAGTGAAAAACTCACTACTTGTTACAGTTGTTACCGCATAATAATGATATTCGTTCTGTATTCAATTCAATTTTACTTTCATCGCCTTCGTGTGAATTCATAAACAAAAATATATAAATTTTTAAGTTGGGTGCTCCTGGGCTTTTTAACGTAAATCCTTGACATTCAGCAGTACATTGTAGCACTTCGAATATTTATTTGATTTGTCGCATTTTCACATTTGCAACTATAATGATTTTAAATTAAGCAGATTCAGCTGTCTTTTAATAACAGGTTCACACAAATAACAATATAACGTTGCAACTAACTAAAACTATATGTTTCGTCTGCGTACAAATAATATGCAAAGACGGGCTTTCCCGTGTGCTTTCTATTTGTAAGGTTCATATCATCTGGAGATAAGTAGCCAAAACAGGTTATTTCAGTCATAAAAATAAAAAATGCCGTCACATGACATGTAATCAGACACGCATGATTCCTTTCTCTTTAGTATTACGTCTGTATAATGGCAAAGTCTTCGCTGAAAGTCCGACAGAGGCAAGACGACGAAGGTATGATTGTACGCCTGGTCCGTGTTGTGATATAGATATAAGTTTATTATTAATTCAATAAACAGGAGCTGAAACACAGTAACTGCTGTCGTACGGATAGTTTATATTTACCTACTGGCTTACCTATCAGAAAACAAACCAATATGCTTCCGATTCTCACAGACGATGTATTTAATTTAAGAAAATGTTTACAATTAAAAATGGTTTTATATTAAATTATTTTGAAGTGTCGACGGAAGCTTACAGGTTATGAGAAATGAAACTAGAAGCAACTAAAGAAAAGCAAGAAAGGGCCGTAACTCGGTACATCAGAGTGGCAACCCGTCCTCTCCCGGGTCTGGAGCTAGGCAGGATGACGTTCGAAGGATCCACAAACTAGTTCACTTGTTTTCAAATTAGTACATTTAGTTTCTCGCAGTCATTCAACGTAGGTCCCGACCAGCTGCCAACGAGCGGGTTTCATTGTGGAGTAAATTATGCACTGCTTATAGGTTGAATGTGTAAGCTTGTAATGTACAGTTGAATTTTAACTAAGAGCCTAGTCGACGAATTCCCTGCGTACTTCGTATCAGGATAAAATCAGCCTTACCGAAGTTTTCAGCCGCTTGACAAACGATTAGAAATTAATAGTTTCTGAATGGGAGGAATACTGGCCGCATTGTTAGTCTCGTCCTTCCTACCTTCTCTGGGATTAGGATGAAGACTGGATTCTCGGTCCTTGAACCAAAAGTTGGCGGCAGGCATGTCCTTCTCTTCTCGATGTTGAAAGAAACGTTCTCCTTGTTTCAAAAATGTCAGTCCCTCCCAGATACAATATATACGGGTCCATTCCGTTCAAAAAACAGCTACGAACTGTTGTTGTTCTACGAACAAAAAGCCTTCGCTCTGGCAACAAACTAACTATCGATTCCCAGGATCAGATCAGATTGCTGTCCTCAGTAAAATCACTTAAACCTAAAAATGTGTAAGCTCCATCGAACAATGAGGAAAACTCTAACTGGCGCGAGCATAGAGGTAATATGTAGTAGAGGGAACATGACGTCACAAATGTGTGTCCAACATTGTCTCGAGAGTTTTGTGTCGTTTATTCATGTTTTCTCGTAGTAAAAATGCAGTCGTGTTGTTTGAAACTCATGGCGTACCTTCCAGGATATATATTCAGTCATGTGGTGTCACCAAGGTCTCGGTTCAAAACCTTATAGTAAGTATGTAGCTAATATTTAATTTTTACTAAAAACAGCTGGGTTAAGGAGAACAGTAACGTGGCAAACATTGTTAACATTTGTCGTTCTTAAATTTCTACGCAATTATAATATGCGATAATATGGTAGTATGCTCTCCTTGGTTCATATATTCATAAGGTACCAAAATAACCCAACATAGTTGTGATTACTAAGCAATTATTATCTTGGCTCTCAATGTTATTTCAATTCTCCCGCGCATATTTCACTAAAGTCACGTGACACATGTTGAACACAATTTCGTACGCAGCTGTATAGATGATACTCCCTCTATCCTGTATTTACTCTAAGGGCGCGAGATGTCTGTGACCATGGATGAATGGAATATTTACAATATTTTTATGAATCTTTGACCATAGACATTTAAATATTTTATCAGTAACGTGTGCATTTTGTTATGTCACAACAGTAATATTATTTTCGAACTGGGATTCCTTGTATATTGCATGTGAATACGGCAAGTTGACAATACATAGCAGGCTTTGCACAATCAGAGATATCCAACATGCAAACTGTGTAGGTTTGACGCTCACAGCAGTTCACGGCCAGCGGAGGTCTTTGTACTGGCTGTGATAAACACAATGCAGCTGCGCAGTGTCGCCCGTGTGACACCCGTACTGTTACATCAAAGATTGCGGAGACAGCCTCAATGTAAGCCAGGCAGACAAAGGCCGAGGTTCATACAGAATATTCACACTCGCGCACTGAGAGTGACGTCAGGAAGTGCTGCTTCGTATGTCCTAGTATGAGTGCGAGATGCGAGTACGTGTAAGCTTGCTGTTTATATCTACTCAAGATATCATTTAGTCAGTTTCGTCCGTATTAAGGATGTTTTATGCACGCCAACACACGGCAAATAAACTGCTAGCCATTGCAAGTAAAATATTTGTACTGAGTTTATAAGAATTAAGAATGTCTCTCTGTGTCTATATATATATATATATATATATATATATATATATGTGTGTGTGTGTGTGTGTATAATATGTTTGTGTGTATGTATAAATGGACATCAAATAGTTTTCTTTGGACATACGCCTATTATGGCGAATGTTGCCATCTTGCAGAAAACCTCACAATGAAAACAAAAAAAAGTAAGAAAAGCCAGTAAGCTGTAGTTAACAGACATAAAACATACAGATAAATCCTGAAAGGAATTTAGTCATATTCCAGAAGACGACACAAGGCCAAAAACACATACAAACAACGCAAAATTAAATCCTAACTGAAATATAGTCGACTGGAGAATGACAACACAAAAAAAAAAAAACAACAAAAGACAGACGAAAAGTAAAAAAGCCAACAAGAATGGGGTGTAAGTAAAAGGCATTAAATGGATAAACGACGACAACACAAATAACGAGAGACACGAATGTATGTGAACATGGCAAGACACAACACAGACAAAAAATCGGACGGAAAAATAGTAGGCTTCTCAATACAACAGATGCGACGTTTCGGGAACTGATGTCTGTTCCCGTCTATATGAACAAAGGTCTTATGTTGTATAAATGCCTGCATGTAGCCCGGCCAGTGACAAGTGCAGCTGTGTGTGTGTGTGTGTGTATGTATATATATATATATATATATATACACACATATATAGGTGTGTGTGTGTGTGTGTACAATTGTGTGTGTGTAAATATAACATTTACAAATGCCAAGAACATGATATTTTCCAGCTTCTTGGAAATCACCTGTGAACTCAAATATATCACATGTAATGTACTTACTTAGGATACCTGTGTTATTCCAAACAACTCCCACCGTCAAGTATTTATGAATAAATGGCTCCGGCTATTTGGACGGTGTAAGGAGTAGTATCCGCAACAGAATTAAATAGAAACATAGTACTAGTGTTGTAGTATAAGTTGGCAAATCATATATTAAGACACAACACTGTCGAAGTACAACAACGTAACGTAAGGTTCAAACTACTTTGAAAAAACATGTAAAAGCAAACATAGTGTTTAACATTTCCAAGGACATATAATTAAATTTGTCGTGAGACTCTAAAATAATTTGGAATCGAAAACTGTAATTAGGTTAAGAACTATACCACAAACATCGGTAAGTCACCAGTCCAAATACCACTGGCCTATGAACCAATTTAATCACAACAGTTCTCCATTCTAACACAAATTTTGACTGACATTTGTAGTGTCCAAGTTGCTACGTTGAAGTTTCAGTAAAGTTGGTTAGATTGCAGCTACGGCTAAAATATAAGAGTAGATTAAATATATTAACCTTTCTCCATAATATTACGCGCTCAGGAGTGAAGTGTTTTCCTGAAGTCTTCTTCCAGGTAAACATTATCATACATACACAATTATTCCGTCATCTTCCCCGAACAGGCGTGAATTTCTTGTCACTTCTCTTTTACCGCTGCTGACATATACTACAACATTCCATTATTTCCATCCAAAAGTAAAACAACACAAATCAATATACTATTACTATAAAATAACATTAAGGGCTTGTTCCCGAGTTTTTTTTTTTCAGATTGGTGCCGATAACTCAAATATTTTTTAACCAAAAGTTTCTAAAAAAATTTGAGTCAATGTGCAATCACACGATGCACAATAATTTGGACGCGTTTTTTTAAATAATGTACCATTCGCCAGCAAAAAAATAATTTCCTTCATTTCTGCTTATTTTCACGACGAAAAACTTGGTACTTTGAGTAATGAAATCTAAAAAACCTTTTATTATAATTCTACAAAAAAATTCAGCTACGAAATATAACATATAAGTGTCAAAACTGTGCAGCGAAATTTTGATATGAGAATTAGGTAGCAATAAAAAAATATATAATTTCGAAATCACTGCAAAACTCCGTAACATGGCCTTAACATTCTCTCTGGACTGCTCACACCATAATACCAATACTATACACAAAATATATTTACGTGTACATTGGATTTACGTAATGCTAATTTACTTATTCAGTATGTCAATTACTTAGGTTAGTTTATGATTAAATGATTTTCTGTAGGCTCACTAACGTCCAAACGTTATCCTACACACATTTCGAAGGGAATTAAGACGCCGGGAACAACGTGACAATAAATATTTTGTTGCTTAATGGCGCTGGTGACAACGAAAATATTTTAAGGATATCGTTAATCGGTAAATAGGCGCACTTAATATCATAATATTCTTTTACAGGTGTATTTGGTAACTGCTTTGGCGAAGCCACGAAATATATAATGTCCGAACACAAACTAATTAGGTAGGTTCCTAAAGAGTTACCTTAATTCTTCTTTAATATTACCAGTTCATTTTCTGCTACTTTGCGTGACTTCATTAGGAATTCTCAAGTCCTTAGCATAACGAGACCAGTCTCATTTCTTTGTGTACAATGAAGCCAAATCATAATTCATCATTTCAGTTTCACTGCGGGCTGTTCTTACGCCGCCCGCAGAACAAAAGACAATCTCAAATTTTTTGAAAACAACTCCTCACTGATAGGCTCATTAGATTTAACGACGTTTGTTAGCAGAAACTTAACTCGGCAATTCTTAGAAGCGGAAGAGAGCTAAGAGAATAAATTAATTTTGTCGTCCGAGGCTCATTTATAAGCAATTTAATAAAGGTCATAACGTAATAATATGCGTTTTAACGTTAATAAGTATATTCGAGACGCGAATTTGTGTTAGCGTGCGTGTGACAGGGATAAAGAACTTATATGACAGTCACATAAAAATTGTAACCTAACAAACGTAACTATTGTCCCAAATGTATACATAAACATTTCATTGGCAGTTTCCTAACTGAAGAAATGGAATTCATGTGTATGTGTGTTTAAATATATGTATATACGTGTATGTATGTTTGTATATTAGTATATATATATATATATATATATATATATATATATATATATATATATATATATATATATATATATGTATGTATGTATGTATGTATGTGTGTGTGTGTGTGTGTGTGAGTGTATGTGTGTGTGGACCTGAATTCGAAACTCCAAAATTTATGAAAAGGCAATAAAAAGTTATATCTTTTTCGTGTGCATTTATATTTATCTTGAATATGTTACTAATTAGAATACAATATTTTTACTCTCATTAGTATCATATTTCAAAGTAGAAATAAATGCACGCAGTAAATAAATTATATTTTGGTGTTAGCACGGTTTGGATTTCAAGTGTAGGTGTATGTGTATATATACATATATATATATATATATGATTTCCATTATATACACACGTACATATACAGCAGCGCAGTCTTCCAGCACAACCAAACGTTATAAATAAATAATAAAATTAATAAATATTGCATGAGGAGAATACCCGAGGGGCAGGATAACATACCCCCAAATGCAGATTTATTACTGGGTACCCGTGGACATCAGCGTACCCCAAAGGATGACATAGAATGAAGCACTGCAAAGGAAAGGTGCCGAAATAAAAAGGGTTAGGGAAACGGTATATTCCCAAGAAAACCTGTCGGCCAGTGACATTGTCCGGAACGATTCCCACATGTGAAAATCCGGGCACCGACACCGTCGGGAAATTTTTTATAATTAAAATATTTGCAACAACGGCGAGGCTTAACCTCGTCGCCACTGTACCAAACCTTCCCCCCCCCCCCCTTAGCGGCAAAGTAAATATATGAGACCCTATTATTGTTTTTGACACAAATTTAATTTGACAAATTGTAGCTACAAATCTAAACAAACACAAACACCTGGCACTGAACCCGATGAGGTGACTAAATTTGCCTCCCCAGCCTGGTATCGAACCCGGGATGCAGATCAAACCACTGGACCAAGCAGTCGAACTACTCGACAACCGCTGTCCCCTACCCGACATTATAATACAATGTTTATGTTTTGTCTGAATTCCTGCTAAATTTTCTTAATATTTATTCATACAAATTTTAGTATTGCTTAGAATATCGTCGACTCACAGTAACTTCGGCTTATCTCAAAATATTTGAAAGGTAATAGGCCATATTTATTTTGTAAACGCGATAAATGTGGTCAATTGCGTGTGCAAAATAAACTGTTTGTCGCACGAGTACGAAGACCAATTTGTGGTTGAGGCACTATGGTTTGAAAAGACTCTTCGTTATCGCGTTATTATTATTTAAATTAATTAATTAGCGTATTTTACTGCTGAGTGTAATACCCTGATTCCAATTTAATCACTTCATTTGTCAGAGAGAAATTTTACTGATAAAGAACTCAAGAAACTGTAAACGTTAACTTTTACTAACAAAATGCTTAACCACTTCACACACAAAATATAAATCAATAAATTTAACTACAATTATAAGATAACATTATTTTATTTTATTTCAATTGTTACAATTAAATGCATGGACTTGTCATACTTATCACCCTTCTGCAAACAACATTTATAAGTTAAACAAGTTTATGTAAAACAACACAGTAAAATAATCAATGGTTGAATAAACATTAACTGGTTTGCAATTCACAGTATGGTGGTTACTGAAACCAAGTAAAATTTACCTTAAATATAATTTTATAAACCATCTCCCAAAGAAATTAGGTAGGTAATGGCTAGTCAAATTTAAGGTTGTGAATATTCAAGGCCGACAAGTACGCCGAAATCCTCAGGGGTCCTACTAAATACGTCAAGGAATTCCACACTTCTGTTGGCAAACATTGGGTAGGAAGCCATAGCCATCATACCGTATTGCACATATATTACGTAGCGGAGGACTGAACCATTATGAGTCGGCACGGCTATCAGGCTCTCCTCCGGGTTCCTCAACGACACGATGGGGACGCGAATTGAGGAGCCAGGTGTGACATTGCCTTTGAAGTAGCCCACACCCACGTCTTCGTGGTAGCCGAAGTCTCCAAGGTCGTCGGCGGCCTCCACGGTGATGTGGTACGTCTCTTCGTACGGACCTTGATTGTTTGCGTCGATGACACGGGTTGGTACGATGAGGGCGTCTAGGGAGATGTTCTTCTTGAAGCAGAACTGCTCGTTGGCGTCGTAGCGACCCGACAGGAAAATGCTGTGATAGTCTCGAGGGTCGGTGAAGATGGCCGTTATCTTGGGATAACCTCCTAGATAACACGCGCAAATAATTGACTGTAGATAACTGTTCTGTATGCTATGAAATATATAGTCATGTACCTAATCTCATACTTTCATATTCACTTACGTATTAATATCTTACTTTCTTACTAGCATTACCATATTATTTCCTCATGCACTTGATAACTTTTGTACATAAATGTTAACGTCCTAACCAAATTTACAAATAAGTTGTGTAGTAACTCCTAACTTATTTACATGATTATGAATTAAGTGTTATTTAAATAGAATGTTCTTAACCGTAACTTTTCGACAAGTGTAGTTTCTTACAGAATGACAGAATTCACTAACCAACAGCACCAATCCTTGTACTGGGCCCTATTTCACAAAGCTGTAAGTCTACAAGTTACAAGTAAATTCCCTTGTAGCTTGTAGAAAAACAAAATTCTGTTTCACAAACCTACAAAAAGTTTCTACAATCTACGAGTAAATCTTACAAGTTAGTTAAAAGTGATATTTTGAATAGTTACAAGCATTTTCGTTTCACAAACACTTAAGCTTGTAAACCATACTTGTAGAAATAATAGTTTTCTGACAAGCAAAGAAAGCTGGGTAGGAATCTCTACAAGTTGGTTTAAAGGTGTGTGTTTACATGCAATCCACCTGTCAGCAGTTATTTTAGGACACTGTAATATCTTAAATGTTTAGTAGCGACTCAGAAGAAGGTGCCCAAGCAAGTAATGAAATAAGAATATTGCGACTTGGAAGAATATATTTAAGGAGCGAATGAATATACAGTTTGAATTTAATTAACACTTTTGTACGTCTTGCCAAAAACTTGAATTGTTACTTTCAGACATTGGACCACATTTCACATTTGAAACAAATAGAAATGCTGCATTAACAGAGTAGTGTGTTGCCCTGGTATAGGTTATGTCCCTTCCTCATGGTACAGGACCAAGCGCCGTAACCAAATCATGCATCTCTTCCCATTTATTTTTACCTTGCCCTTTTAATTTGTCTGAGAATACTCAAAACAGAGAATTTCTTTCCCCTCTTTGATATTACTGACAAAAGACAACTTATCTTCGGTTGGCTTCGACATTTTGTTTACTTGTAATTTCCTTACTTACTCTATGGTAATTTTAACACATAGACTTGTAGTAAAGAACAAGTATTCGCATCTTCGATGTGAAACTACTAATACGTGTGGACAGTAACGCTGTTTGTTAAATAGAAATTACAAGTACTTGTAAATATCAGTGCTTGTAGCGTGTAACTCATAACTTGTAAACTTGTAGCTTTGTGAACTAGGGTCTTGATCTCAAAACATTTTTGAAACTGAAAATCATAAACTGAAAGCTAATTAGTTAGTCTACTTTATTCCATGCTGGTACAAATAAACCGAAAATATTGACTTGGATATTGAAAAATTGATCATACTTGCACTGTCGATCTAGTAGGGCCTGAAATATGCCGTGCTATGCCAAGGCAAACTGAGTGATTACAGATCAGTGTGACACCAAGGGTTCTGCAGGTTTTTCTGAACTACTCCCGACCACGGCCGTAGAAGAACAGGTCTGGACACTCGCCTGGGTATTGACCCCCTTGTTGTTTGGCTGTAGTTCACCAAGTTACCGAGAATATTGTGTTTTATTGGCGCTGATGTTACGGCGGTCGGACTAAACTCCGCCCACTTCCTTTCCGCTAAGATAAACAATTTATCAAAACGTATTCTTTTTATCAATTTATGAAATACTTTCTTCGCTCACAAATTTAAGAAAAGGTTCCAGCAATCTTTATTTACTTTATAAATTTAACAATGGAAAAAAAGTGGGCGGACTTTGAGTCCGACCGCCCGGATTACAGCGCCAAAAAGTACTACATTCTCGGTAACTTGACGAAGTATAGCCAAACAACAAGGGGGTCAAGCAAAATACATTGGTAGATAGGCGAGTGTCCAGACCTGTTCTTCTACGACCGTGCTCCCGGCTAATGGCATAAATTTGTTTCCTGTGCTAGTTCCCAAGAGCTAAACAAAAAGACTATATATGCTGAAAGTTGTGTCAAGACAAAAACGAAAGTTCTTCAATGTAGCTTGTTTGCTGCAGATACAAATATTTCGTAATGTGTCGAAAGTAACAGGGCATATTTAATGTAGAATTACAGTAGAGTATTCGGCTATATCACGAAGACTTTTAGCTTGAGCGTTACAGCGAAACTCAGTGTTCCTGGATAGTTCTGTTTCCATCCTTACCTCAGTTCACCACACCATAAAAAACCAAATAAACTTTGCTTACCGACATTAGAACACCAACCTTGTACATAGTTTTATTTAGTTTTTATTACGAAGTAATTAATGTCAGGAATATTAGAGTTGCCAGGAATTCTGAAAGAACACTTAAGGCCTTGTTACGGAGTTTTGCAGTGATTTCGAAAATGTGTTTTAATTGCTACCTAATACTCATATCAAAATTTCGCTGCACAGTTTTGACACTTATGTGTTATAACTTGTAGCTGAATTTTTTTGTAGAATTATACGGAACGGTTTTTTTAGATTTCATTACCCAAAGTACCACGTTTTTCGTCGTAAAAATAAGCAAAAATGAAGGAAATTATTTTTTTGCTGGCGAATGGTACATTCATTTTTAAAAACGCTTCCACAGTATTGTGCATCGTGTGATTGCACATTGACTCAAATTTTTTTCAAAACTGTTGGTTAAAAAATATTTGAGTTATTGGCACTAGTCTGAAAAAAAACTCGGGAACAAGCCCTTAACATGCATTTTAATGGAGAATTTTAAATATGTACATATATGTAAAGTCAGCGTTACTCATTATTTTTTGCATTTTCGATACCATTATATCAAATTTATACGTTAAAGTCTGTTACTCGTAAAACTTTGCACATTCATTAAACAAGTTTAGGTTCTGAATAAGCATAACAACCTTCACACAAATTAAATATATTCGTCACAACACAGATATCTTTAGTTTCTCAATTTGAAGAAAATCACTTGAGTCAATTAATACGTATTTGAAATTTACTAAAATATATAAACCAAACTAGAGACACCTCTCGTTATTTAGTAACGAGACCACTTGAAAAATATTTATGGTGTAATTTTTTGAAGCATTAAACCAAAACATGTTTCTTTATTCCTGGTCTTTTTTTCGTAGAAGAAATCTACACTTTTAAGTGTTATAATGTGTTGCATACATACCATAACAAACAACAACAAACGCCGAAGTGAAAAGCAGTACTCCGAAGGATGTCATTCTGAAAGCAGTTCTGAGTCCTGAAGTGAAGAAATCTGTACTGAGGCAGTATCCTTGGTTACGGTTTGTATAAGTCAATAAAGCACATTATCTGCACTCTCACACTAGACGATAACTGATATAATCGATGAAATATCTTACTCATAGACAATGGAAAGGTACACTTGTATCGGTAAAAATATCACCACTAACAATGATCAATACAGCTATTATCTGCACCCTCAGTTTAGTTGATAATGAAACACCTGACTTATAAACAAAGATACAATAGACACTTATCGTTAAAAAAATTTAAGACATTTCTTCACCACAATTTGCAATGATTCTGTTTTTAATGGCAGCATATATTAGCTCCTAAACCATAAGAAAAAATTATAAATTTTCAGATGTATTCTTCGCACCTACTTATTTTGCTGTTAATTAAACCATTCGAAAGAGAATTTTTATTACGCTAACACGAGTACCCCAATATTAACACGCACTTGACTAAAACACAAGCAATAAAATCGTATACCTAATAATTGCAATGCATTAACGCGATATTTACTGTGACTCTAAGGTATTGATAAAATAATTTTTGCAGAAAAAAATTACGAAATCATAATTAATTGATAAAATTAAAAATATTTATATCCGTACAAATATATCAATTTATACAATAAACAGCTACTACGTGTATAATTAAACTGCATAAATTTTTACTGGCATAACTCAGGTCGCAGGAAACAATACATAATGCTATTTCATTTGTTTGATTCGTAAATCAAGAGATCGCATTTTAGCCATCATTAGGCTTACGGTTATTTGGTGTAACACTGTAAGCATAAAGAATTTTTTGTGATACTAAATAAGTAACTTTAAAAGTCTCCGTATATTTTCATTACTTAGCACTACAAAAAAAATTGCCCGTAAATCTTTGATGTTATTCACGACGAGTACGCTTTGTCTCCATACAGAATTACATTTTTTTTTTCTCACACAAACATGCAAACACGTAATGTTTTGCCTGCACTAGTGGATGAATATACAGCTACGCATACGTCAGGACATATGATTGAAAACACTCCCGCGCACACTGATGCAAATATGCGGCACCACCAGTATGCCGCAACATCTTCCCAATCCGTGTATTAGTTTATTGCGTCCTGTTTCATTATTTTACACTCGACTATTTTCCATGCAGAGTTCTGCGACTTGTTCTGATGTATTTATCTCCTTAAACACCGTAAGAGTAGAATTCCGCAATAATGCATGCAGCGGCTGAGGTTATGATCACACTGCCATGTGCACGAATCTCTGTACCGTTGTTTAAGACTATGTTATAAGTAGGTTGTCAATAATTTCGTCATACGTAGTTTTCTACACGGTACAACTGGTGTTTGAGTAAGTCAAAAATGGACATGTGTGTAGATCTCAAAATAATGTTTGAAGTTATACGGTGTATCATATAACGTACAAACATCCAAATTTAATGTTTTATCTTCTCACAATAATTGGAGTTATTGCCATTTACCCAGACCTAGAACATAATATGTAGAATGTGCTCCCACTCTTAAAACAATTTGTTAGTTTTTAGAGTTATACCCCTTTAGCAAAACGCAAAATTCTCTTTGCTGGGTTTCTTAATCTTTCCCTCACTAAATCCGTTTAGTTCTAAAAATTTGACACACATGTATATGCATGGACACCTTCTTTAAACACTAAGGTCCGGTTTCGCCAATCTCTGTTAAGCATTTAACATTTGTTAAAGACGGTTAACAGAAGATTTAAAATGTTAAATATTCTTCTAATCCTCTTTAACAAATGTTAAATGTTTAACAGAGGTTAGAAAACCAGACGTAATAGTTTTATTTGATAGTAAACAATTACTCAACACATATAAATGCTCCCTGAGGGCGGTACGAACTTTCGCAATTGGAAATACAACACTATAAAGTTTTTTGGCAAGTTTTACTAGAAAATTAATTTAAAATGGTATATGTAAACCTTTTTTGTAATACATTTAAACAATGCAAATTCCTACGCTTAAATAAAAATTAAATAAAATATATAAGGGGTTTCCACATTCTAATGCAAATTCTTATTTTGGTTTCTGGGCAAATACTATTAATCGTCGGGTTAAAATGAATAAAAGAGGTCGTCGTGTGACATCACTATAATCTCCCCCCTTTTTTTGCAGGAATTCGTGAATTTCATACATTTCTATGCTATTGGATGGTGGCCACTGACTGAACATCTACGCTCGCATCACGTGAAGTGTGTTATTATAGTGGCACGTTTACTGACGAATACATAACATACGTTCATGATCACTAATTGTTTAAGGGCTTTTTCCCGAGTTTTTATCAGTCAGACTGGTGCCAATAACTTAAATATTTTTCAACCAAAAGTTTTGAAAAAAATTGAGTCAATGTGCAATCACACGATGCACAATACTGTGGAAGCGTTTTTTAAAATAATGTACCATTCGCCAGCAACAAAATAATTTCCTTCATTTTTGCTTATTTTCACGACGAAAAACGTGATACTTTGGGTAATGAAATCTAAAATAAACCGTTCAGTATAATTCTACAAAAAAATTCAGCTACAAATTATAACATATAGGTGTCAAATCTGGGCAGCGAAATTATGATATGAGTATTAGGTAGATATTAAAAAATATTTTCGAAATCACTGCAAAACTCCTTAACAAGCCCTTAAATGCAGTGCGTGTAAGGGCAATGACAGTAAATGCATGTCTTCGTTCATATTAATGTTCTGAGTCAAAGTGTGCTAGAAAACGAAATTACTGTTCCACATTGCGAGACTGGTTACAACACAAAAGGCGCTCCCTCGATTTTCAAAACACTTTTCGTTGACAGCAACGGTATTTTCTGAACTTGTAGATGCTATTCAATTTTAAATGCTGTCCTGTTTTAAAGGGGGCGCACTCCCTTATGAATCGTTTTTGATCGTATATGGTAAACAGTTTTTCAACTTATATTTTATAAATATCATGTGCACAGAATTTGTCGGCCTAGTTTAGAATCGACCGGTAAAGTTACTCATTTGTTAACATAAGTTTTCAATTTTCTAGTGCATTCACATAGAACAGCAGCATACCATCTGAAGACCTCTCTGATTCAGAGGCAAAAGAACCCACATTTGATTTACAATAATATTCGTTTTGTGTACTGAATTTACTTTTAAAAATGTCGCCGTTTCGCTGTGGGTAAAATGATCCTGTTTGGACCAAAATCTTTCTGAACCAACATTTCTTGAAGCGTGGCAGAGAAACTCATCGTGGAATAGAAGAATGCTACAGATGTTAATGTTGTTATTTATTGTTTACTTTTTTTCTGTGCTTAAAATGATTTATTTGTCATAAATGTTAAGTATTTTATGTTTTCTTTTGGACTAAATTAAATGTTTTTATGAATGAGAAGACAAATAGGTAAATCTGACATTTATTATTTAAATTTAATGTCGATAAGATGACAGGCATGAACTTTGAGAGACAATACTTTGTCTATGGACAGATGATGAACAAAAATATATTCTAATTGTTGTTGCTGGTGATGGAAGAAAATATGCACTGTCCAGGATAAATAAAAGGGTTATTGAATTGTCTGTTTGATAATGTTATGTAGTGTGCTATTGTATAAGGACTGCTTCTCAAGTAAGCGTACAGTTAAAAATGGATTAAATACACTGGCTGGTTAAGGTGACTGTTTTTTTTGAGTGAACATAATCTTTACCAAACGGAAACTGAAATTTAGGTCTTTAAAGTTTGCCACAAATTATTTTTAATGTTTCAACTTTACAGTACTGCAGAACAGTTATTATTTCAATTTGTGGTATTTTGTTTCAACTATTCATTTATCGTACTTAATATATTCTCCATCTATATCCTATACAAGTTCAGTCACACAAACATGTCACACATATTTGCTAACTAAATAAATCCTCTACACATTTTCCTCTTTACCTAACATCGTAGTACAATAAAATTGGCGCATCAACGTGTTAGGACAAGTTGTGTTTCGTTGTCACACAACACTTTTGTTTGACAATATGAAACTGTATCGAATAGGCTCGAACACCACATATAGTTTTATTATGTACCAAGACTATGTCAGGTAAAGCAAAGAAAAAATATTTCTTGAGAGGAACTTCTTATGGTAGTGATAGTGACGATGATGGTATTGAGCATGTAGAAAGGCTAGAAAATGACCAGGGAACAGCTGAGCTAGAAGACAAGATGGAGAAATATGACAGTAGCACAGATACAGTAAGAAGCGATGAATTATCTAAAGGGACAGAAGCAGTTACTAGACAGTTAGAGAACGCCACAAGTACAATGCAATTATTAACTACAGTACCCAATGCTAGTACAGAAACAACACCTATAGGAATAGTGCAGCCATCTGCAGTTGATAATCAGGCAGTAGTAACTTTCTTACAACAAATGCAACAACAAACACAACTGTTGCAAGGACAATTACAACCGCAGACACAACAAATTCAGCAAGTGAGAGAAGATATACAGCAGGTTAAAGAAGAAGTCAGAAGTGAGGTAGTAAGAGCTTTGGATGTCAGACTACAGGAATTTGACAGTGAAATATCTGTGATGAAACAGAAGTTAGAGAGGGCAAAATCTGCTACAGTAAATTATGGGGTAGAGATGGAAGAGGTTCGCAAGGAAATATAAACACTGAATCTAGGTAATACAAGCATACAAAGCAAAGTCAGTCAATTGCAACAAGATATTGCTGCTACAGAAAACACAACAGAAAGAAAACTCAGATGCATTGGAGAGAGGATAGAGAAAGAAATAATTGAAAGAAGAAGGGAAATAAAAGACCTGGAAAGCAAGATAGAAGAAAGGCAACAGCGCCAGACTATAGTACACACTACAATACCAGTTACTGTAGTAATGGAAACACAGGAAAATGGGAATGAATTAAGTGTTGATAAGGTTGCCAACTTTGAGAATAATGTACCAAATGTAAGTAGTAATGGAACAACTGAATATCAGAGTGTTACTGATGATACAAGCCCAGTTTTGTCTACAGCAGCCTTGCTACACCATCCAGCGAGCCACTGGACAAAGGAAATGCCAACATATAGTGGCAAAACAACTGAAAGCCATGTAATATTTGTGAAACAATTTGAAGACTACAAATAATTTTTTAGCCGAAGTGAAAAGGATGTTTTAAAATGTTTAGGCATGTGCCTAATATCAGCAGCTTATTTTTGGTTGGAGGTAGTAAAAAGTAACTACACTACTTATGACAATTTAAAAACAAAATTTCTAAATCAATTCTGAGATGTTGAAATTCAAAGGAACCTCAGGACACAACTGAAATGCAATAAGTATGGTCCAAGGAAGGGAAAACCTATTGAAGATCACCTGAGTGACTCGGATGACAGGACACGACCTTTAGAACCACCTATGACAGACAGAGAATGTATTTCTTTAGTGGTTCGTCAACTTCCTGCGCACTACCAAGTGTACTGGGCCACAACAAGAGATTTAAAAGTGCAAGAATTCAGGGACCAACTGATACACTGTGATAGACTTGAAAAGCAACTAAAGGCCAGTAGAGAGGAAACAAATCACTACCAGGTTAACCAAAGAAGTTCACCACAGTATCAGAGTTGGTGACAACATGACCGGAGAAAACCACACGTGAACACCTTGGAGAGGGCAGCAGATCAAGGTTACAAGAGAAAACACCAAGATAACTACATAGGAGCTCAAATCAAGAGAGCTATCAGAGTAACCCACAGCTAAGAGAACAAAACCAGCACCAGAATAATTACAGAAGGAACTACAAGAGGCAAGACAGAAGAGACGACAGTAATAACTATTCGAGTGAGTCACCAAGACGCAACAAGGAAAATGGTAACTACCAAGGATACAACCAAGGTGATGATGGAAATAACATGCAACAGTTTAGATACTGGAACCAACAGTAGTACCCTTTGGTATTTCATAATTCGCAATACCAAGCATCACAAGGGAATAATAACGGTTACCCATTAGCTAATGCTAATAACCATGCTAGTACAAGTTACAGTATGCCTAATTTCCTTTATTCACCACCACCTCAACTACCAGTTGTACCAACAGTACCAACTCAAGAGACTAACGCCAGACCTAATAATAAGTTAAACTCTTAGAGGTAACCACTTAATCTATCGGAATCACAATTTCAAGAAGTTAACCCTGCTCAATAGAAGCCAATATGAAGTGAAAGGTATTGTTAACAAAAACTGTTATGTTCTAGTAGATCCAGAAACGCAAGAAGAGATTGGAAAATATAATATTAACCATCTTAAATTGTTTGTTAAGCCTATGTTTACTAAAGAGTTGGACCATTAAGTGAAATGCAATGTTACAGAAGGGTATATTTCACTGGAAAACCGCAGCATTTACATGTCCATCAAGAAAATTATTGGGAGGTTTGAGAGCATAATTTAGATGATGAAATAATGAAGACTTATGTGTTAACAGTACTCAAGCGTTTTATTTGCAGTGTAATATGTTATGTATTATTGTCCAATGGTCTATGTTAAGTGTGTATATGGTAGGAAGATGTGCCATACTATGTTATTGTTTTCATGAAGAGTTTATGTACTGTACTCTACTATGTGTATGAATGAACTGTTTACTCAAGATTCATTACCTTCCAAAAAGATTCAAGATGTCAAACAAGAAGAGGCTCAGTTGTTTTCCGAGAGATGTTCCTTTTGGCTAATACATGTTTAATACTTTTGTTATTACTATTATTATTTGTGTGCTAAAGCGATGTCTTCAAAGGTTTCTCATATAGAAAGATTTATTTATCTATCCATATTTGTGTTAAGAGTATTATTTTGTTATTGATTAACTATTCCAAGTGATTATGGCACATATTTGTGTTGATCACACACGTGACCTATATGATCTTACAGATGGAACGTAATGAAGCAGTACTATAAACATAAAACAAGAACGCACTTCTTATAAACTAACAGTACTTATGTTTGTTACTTACCGTGTTGTATTTACTAGGACATTAAACTATTATTATCTTTGTTGGCCTATAAGGTACACGGAAAGAAATTGAATTAAGGGATTTCTAATGAATTCTGTTTTTATAGATCTTGTGTTAGGAATGGACATCAGTATGATGGATGATATAATATTTCATTCTCTTTTGTTGAAACACTGAAATTTTATTGTTATTATTCTGTGTAAAGACAATATACACAATTTTCACCGACCTGAATCAATACACTTTTTAACAACTTGATGCACAATTAACTAGCATGGCTATAGCTAAGCCAGGCAGGTACTGACTCACTTTACTTACATATTTGTACACAATATGTGTACTTTATTACCAATTAATTTTGAACAGATTAGGAGATAATAATTTAAGAACAGTAAAATAATATTATGTCAAATGAACATAGAAATGAATGAACTAAAACGTGAAGTGCTACGTACTTGAACATTTGGAGGCATTGAAGTTTAAGAAGTATAAGACGCTATGTGATTTTTCAAGCGAGGACACCCTTAGCTAAGAGTACCACGATGGAACTAAGCAACTTCTCAAAGTATTACTTAATTACGTCATGTGGCTGAAGATTCTGCGATTTCAACGAACCAGGACAGAAAGCTGGAGAGGATTTTCGACTACAGCTACAGCATGGTATTTATGTGACTAAAAATGGAGAAAATCAGTATTTCTTCCAGCTATCAACACATGGAAACATGTCAAGGAGACATTAACAGACAATTATGTATGAGATGTACTTCTGGACACAGGAAAACTGAATATCAGTGAACTATTATTTTAGTTAGTTTGATGCTTTAAGTGTTCTTATTGTCTTAAGTAATATATATTTGAAGGGTATTAATTTTGTAAAGTATATGTTAATTATTATGGTAAATTTTAAAGCACTGAATGTATGAATTAATTACTATGTAACTTATGTATCGCAGAGTAACATGTATTAGTGTAAAGGTTGTTCCCAATAAGCATACAGTACCAACCTTTAGAGATGGCAATCTGTAAGAATGCTACAGATGTTAATGTTGTTATTTATTGTTTACTTTTTTCTATGCTTAAAATGCTTTATTTGTCATAAATGTCAAATATTTTATGTTTTCTTTTGGACTAAATTAAATGTTTTTTATGAATGAGAAGACAAATAGGTAAATCTGACATTTATTATTTAAATTTAATGTCGATAAGATGACAGGCATGAGCCGTGAGAGACAATACTTTGTCTATGGACAAAACCTTCTTGGAAGAAAATAAACAAAAAATATATTCTAATTGTTGTTGCTGGTGATGGAAGAAAATGTGTATTGTCCAGGATAAATAAAAGGGTTATTATTGAATTGTCTGTTTGAAAATATTATGTAGTGTGCTATTGTATAAGGACTGCTTTTCTTTGTAGTGAAAATTTTCTTTACCAAATGGAAACTGAAATTTATGTCTTTAAAGTTTGCCAAAAATTATTTTTAATGTTTCAACTTTACAGTCTTGTAGAACAGTTATTATTTCAATTTATGGTATTTTGTTTCAACTATTCATTTATCATACTTTATATATTCTCAATCTATAGGCTATACAAGTTCAGTCACACAAACATGTCACACATATTTGCTAACTAAATCAATCCTCTACACATTTTCCTCTTTACCTAACATGGTAGTACAATACTCTTCTGCATTGCGAGACTGCTTACAACACAAATGTGCTCCCTCGATTTTCAAAACACTTTTCGTTGACAGCAACGGCATTTTCTGAACTTGTAGACGCTATTCAATTTTAAATACTGTCCTGTATTTAAAAAAACAGATACTTTAGCTTCCACCATTAAGGGGGCGCACTCCCTTATGAATCGTTTTTGATCGTATATGGTATAAAGTTTTTCAACTTATATTTTATAAATATCATGTGCACAGAATTTGTCGGCCTAGTTTAGAATCGACCGGTAAAGTTACTCATTTGTTAACATAAGTTTTCAATTTTCTAGTGCATTCACATAGAACAGCAGCATACCATCTGAAGACCTCTCTGATTCAGAGGCAAAAGAACCCACATATGATTTACAATAATATTCGTTTTGTGTACTGAATTTACTTTTAAAAAAAAAGTCGCCGTTTCGCTGTGGGTAAAATGATCCTGTTTGGACCAAAATCTTTCTGAACCAACATTTCTTGAAGCGTGGCAGAGAAACTCATCGTGCAATAAAAGCATCACTTGAAGCCTGGTTTATTTGCCCAGATTACCACTAACGCAAAATTCTAAGTATAAGCTACCGAGTGTAATTACAATAAAAATATAGAGTTATAGTTTTCTCTGATTAAATTATTGTTTTAATTTGTGGCAATTTATTTAAGGTGCTATGAGCTCTAGTACATCATATGAGTATTTACTAGAGGTTTCCCGACATCTGTGTCACACAATGCTCGTATTTGGCTTGAGCTATGTACTCTTATTTGCATACAAATATATTTATTTACAAATAAGTAAATAATAGTTAAAAGAAAATGGAAGAGAACAAAACATTTTGACATCCATGATTTTTTCTTCCACCTTGAACTAGTTACACTATAGTCTCGTAATACAAGGGTCAGAAGCAAACTAGAAAACAATCAGTTTTCACTGTGTACAGTCCCATCAAGGTCAGACTGCAGTGATTGCAAAATGCCTCAACGAAGAGAGTACAACTTTTCGAATGACGCCAGACAATAGACACTACCTACAACATGCACGCATACCACCAAATTCTATTCTAAACTTACCACTGCATACAGCGCCTGAATATGAGTCTAAAACTTCGAGGAAGTTCATAGTTAAATCAGTTTGAAAATCAAGAACAAATATATTAATCACTTGTACACTGAAGTGAACATTTATATAGCTGTCCCAGCCAAAGTATCGTGAGCTTCAAACATTCTTGTGAACAACTTTGTTCACTAGCTAACGGAAAGCGATATCCAAAATATGTTTTGTTTTTTTCTGAAGTCAACAGCATTTATTACTTCTGAGCAAATGCTGAACACTATCTTATAACATTTTTCTTTACTTTTGAAAACTATGGTTTGTTCAGTTTCTTTTGCACTTGTCAATTAAGAACTGTAATAATGAATACAAACTTATAGCCTACTCCCAATCAGGAAAATGTATGTAGGCGTTTGGTTCCTGTACTCTTTTTCTGTACTAATATTTCGGTTTACATAGTTTTTTTAATTTAATTAATGTTAGCTTGTGTGCACTTGTAGCTAAACATATTATACATGCGATTAATATTATTGTTCATAGCGTTCTTACAATCAGGTCACAAAGGGCACTATACGTGTCCAGAATTAATACGGACACAAGTGTCCAGTACATTAACATGCAAGATTTTAACCTTTTAGTGATGTCTTAATTAGAACATCTAATTCATTTAGCCTTTAAGTGTTCACGGAAATGAATCTGCTATACTTAAGGGGGTTTTGCTAAGTCAGGTTCAGAAAGTTTTTTTTACCAAGATTTAGATAAAACATACGCAAGCAATCAGTAGTTTTGAGTTTCGGGAACTTTATATATGCATTAAACTCATTGTCCTAAGAATTTAAGGTTCTGAGACAAATCGAATGGAAAAATTAAAAACCCAGAGATTGAAAAATATATCTGGAATCAAATAAATATTTACTTATCGTACATAACATAAAATAAAATGTATTCCTCTAGTATCCAGTACCTTACTTTTCGACTTCCCAAAGTGACAATTTACGTATCGTGCTTCCTTCTTCAAAATTTTAAGCACTAGTTTCAGGTCTCTGCGTATTTGATTATGACACACACTGCCCTCAAGCAGGAATTGATAGGGATGTTAATCTTGTTTGCAATGGTCCTCTTTTAAGTCGCAAGTAAATTATTATTTCATCACGTTTTAAACTCCTAACTGAACATTTTCCCCTACCCTGGCAAACACCGTGAATTTACGTAAAATTCTTGGCGTTATTGATAGTATATTGCATAAGCAAAATTCTTTTGCTGTTAAGCTTGGCCGCCCTCACTTTACGGTCAGTTTCCAGATGGATTAGTGTTTCGAGAATTATTATTGCCAAAACTACACATTACTCAATAGTGTATGCTAGAGTGTGGGAAAGTACATTTTATACGTCTCTCCAACCAGTCACCTGCAAATTAATGCATTAATGTGTAATTTATGATTTCTTGGAAGTATCTCGAAAACTGTGCATCCTAGGACAATTTACTTGACATTTTTGCCCCCTTTCAAAGATCTATATATTTGTAATATTTTTTAGGTGTTGCATTAACGTAAATATTCATCTGTACTACATAAACAACTTTTTCAAGAGGAATAATAAACGTACTCTGCCAGCAGCTGTGAAAGTAGTTAGATAAGCCGTATGTTACATAACCGCTAACTACCATCGATATTCAGAAGACGTACTCCTGCGGCTACTGGAGTTACTGCAACTGATGTTACTTCAGACGAGCCACACTCCACAGAAGTGTGTATTATATCTAGAATGTTCGGTCTATCTGTATTCCATTTTATGAGAGGATGAGCATCGTACGTACGAGGGCTTACGCAACTTCCTCACAGGTTGCGTACGTTATGTGAAGGATGCTTGTTTGCTTGTAATTTCACAATTAGCCATTTCATCGATGATGGTGGGATTCGCCTTGCAGTGGAAACAAAAATGCACTTAGTAACTGAAGTATCTCAAGCAAGAACTATTATTTAAATTTTTATTCCAGTTTATTTAATGTGGCTTATTCTGCCAACTATATGAATTCATTACACACTCAAACATGCATTCATTACGGACTCCATTACACACTCAAACATGCATTCATTACAGACAACTAATTATACACTGTCATGCTAGCACGTACTACTTACCTCAACGAAGCTTCCATTCTGAAACATAACAGTGGTAGTAATGTCTAAATTACGTCATTGAAGAGCCCTACTTTTACTAACAATGCATATCAAAATTATGTTATTAGAGAGAAGTAGAATACATTTTCAAACTTTGCTTCACACACAATATCACATAGCAGACATACATTTCGACACCAAGCGTCGTCCGAGATTTATAAAAGTGTAGAAAAAATTATTTTCAAATTTTTATTTTGTATCACTTGTAAATATTTAATCAACGGGTGATATTAAGAATGTAGATTGTAAATTAAGTTACGAAATAATATTTATAATAATAGTAATGAATAATTTGTATTAAAATCCATCTCAGAAGTTTTTTTTATTGATTAACTATCAGGAATACTCAATTACTGAAGCACCAAATTATGTGAATGTGTGTATGTATGTATGTATATATATATATATATATATATATATATATATATATATATATATATATATATATATAATTCGTGAATTTGCTGAGAGGGACAGAACCATCTTAGCAACAGGATTTTCGTTTGTTTATTTATAACGGGATAACTGTAAGAACTGAAGAGTGAAGAATACAGACGGAAATACTTGCTTGCTTTTTGTAATCTGTTGCCATTTTCAATATGTATGTTTATTCTGTAGGTGTGAATTTTCTTGTTATTTTCAAACTCCTGTGTTGAGAAGTATGTGATAAGTGTGTCAATTACCCTTTTTTCAGGTTGCCGGACATAAACTTAGCTGCGTCCGCTGGTGTTGGTTCGAGACACATTCAAGGTATAACACTACATTTTACCAAAACTGACACTTAATGAGAGTTATTCGCTCCCATGAACCTTTCTTTACAATTACTTTTAAATATATGTTGGAAACAAAAGCAAACATTAATAACTTTAGAATACATGTGTGATCTAAAATAAGTATCTTATTCAGACAGCATTTTGGTACTTATTTACAATAAATATATTTGTATTCTGAAATTATAGAAGTAAATGAGTATTTGTCTACATTTTAACTTTTTATAGGTCATTCAAGATAAAGCGAGTAACAAGGATTTAAACTTTGAATAAAAAATCCGCAGCCCTTATGGCATTTAGTTCAACATTAACAAAGTTATCTTATTGGTTGGTTGGAAGCAAACTACCAAATGTAGTTACATGTATTTTCCTGTTTAGTTACAGCGATACTAAAATAAAATTCGTTGACACCAAACTCTATATTTAAAACAATTTAAAACTTTTATTAATGGTTATATTTGGTACCTATTGACGGTATATATATTTTTAGACAACTCCGACACAAAGTGACGTGACTAAGCCATGGAAATGTTTCGTGTTGTTTGCACACTGTCATAGCAGCTCTCCGAGTTGTAGACGGAGTACGTAATTCAAATTTCAAATATATGTGGCGTGAGCGTGCTGGCTACGCGCTAAAAGAGAGCTAGCTTGACTTTTCTGGTGCAACAGGCATTGTCTCTTATGACAAGTATTTCAAACGGCTGTTTATGAATATGTTTGCCAAATTGTCTGATGTAATCTGTACTACGTTTTATGAGAATTGTTACGTTTTACCATTGCAAGCGTTGTGTAGAGGTAAACAGGTATTTGATCGCACACCCATTTTCGAACAAATTCACATTTTTATATACGAATGTTTTTTAGCACTCAGGGAATTTTAAATTTCGTTTCAGTAAGGCAGAGAACTGTTTAAAAGAAACAAGTATATCGTAAAATTAACTACGATAGTATAAAAATTATATTTCCTCCAATTATGACAGTTAAACTGCGTTTCATGCACATCCTATATGTGTGTATATATATATATAATACATATATATATATACATACATAGTTACAATCATGCACGAGCACATAAATTGATAAATATATTTGTCCTACGGTACAGAAAATGACATTTAACCATTGATATTTTCCTTCTCGAGTATAGTGTATTATTCAACGAAATTCTGAGCAGTTTCATGTGATTAAATTCATCATAATCAGCATTCTTAACTAAACCGTTTTTGTAACTAAATATCGTTCAATGACTTCTTAAGTTCGCGTGTGTATGTTTGTTTTTTACGTGTGCCTTAGTTTCTAACATTCTCTTTAATTCTTGTATTTCCGTTATCTTTTCTTGCTGAAGTCGTAACCGTCCTTACGAAAAAAATTGTAAGATGAAATAAAACTTTGTAGGAGCTCTTCTCTGCCCAATTATTTTGCGGCAAATACCAAATTACCTTCTGTAAACCATAGGTGTTTGTGTGTGACCATAAAAAGTGTTTACAGTGAACACAAAATATTATTTTCAAAGTAAATACCAACAACGTGTTTTATAACTCTCGCATTCTATCAATTTTGGTTTCTTAAATGCCGAAGTATAGTCAATATTTAAATGTAAATTCGCTCGTTAGTAAGGGATAGCTGTTTGCACAGGTATATAGGACCAAGTTACCCTGGTGCTTCAAACGACCCGAGGTAAACTTGGAGTATCCTGAAGGAGCAAGGAGCAGAAGGAGGGAGGGTAATATGGGCAAAGTTGACGATAATGGCCTGTAAACATGCGTGAACACTTCCTCTCGAGCGAGGCCGCATGCAAAGCACACTATCATCTCGCCTCCGAGATACTCCAGTTTTCATCACGAGCAAAGTACTTAACAGGGCTGTGTCACCTCTTCTATTAAATTTGTTAATTTTCATATAATAAATGAAGGTGTGACTAATTATCGGCAATGTCTCTTCACAGAAACACTAGCAGAACCCGGAAGACGTTGTCCTGCCAATGCTAGGCAAGACACGAATCCAGTTACAGGCTTACATCTAACGTAATGGATATCGCAAAAATATTCTCAGTGTTCAAAATTCTGTTAAGTACCAGTTTTCATGCGGATCGGTATAATGGTATGAATACTGCTATGTTCTAAAATAATGAATTCGTTAATCACAATATTTTTAATGATTGAAGGAAACAAAATCTCTACATATAAAAGAGAACACTGATTGACTGACATATCAAACTTCAACCCAAACCACTGGAACTAGAATCGTGAAATTTTCTGTGGGTGTTCCCCTCAGGTAGTGATTTTTCGAAATTCAACCTCTAAGGGGGTGAAAAGGGGTGAAATGTGTTTCCGAAGAAACGTCGATAGAGCTCGAACCCGACGGCCTATAATCGTTATTTTTAATTTAATAGGACACACATTAAAATGCATATAAGCCAATTTAAGGATTTTTCGAAATTCACCCTTTAGGGGGGTGAAAACACCTTAAATGTGTTCCCAATTAACAATCGATATCTATTGAATCCTTCGAGATAGAGAGTTGGTAATCACTTCAAAATGTTGTTTTCGAAAGTAACCAAAAAGAAGTTCTACGATTTTTTGAAATTCGACCCCATAAGCAGCGAAAAGGGGCAAAATGTGTTTTTTATGAATCGTCTACATCACTTTAATCCAGTTGACTACCGTCGTGAATTTTACTTAGATTGGTTACGTATGCAAATTGTCTATGACAGGACTTCGAGACGTTTCAAAAATTCTTTAATTAATGGGGTGAAAATACGTAAAATGTGTTTTCGATTTTTCCTCCATATCTATGGAACCAATCTAGATAGCGAAGTGCTCTTTGCTTTAGATTGATGCTTTTGTAAATACTCCAAATACGTTTGAAATATATTTTCCGAATTTGGCCGCATAAAGGATAAATAAAGAGTAAAATTAGTTTTCGATTCGCAATCGATATATATCGATCCCATTAATTTTTATATAGCGACATGATTTTTGTTAAAGATTAAAGCTTACTTAAAAACCTGAAAATAAATTTAATAAATTTTTGAAATTACCCACGTAAGGAGGTGAAAAGTGGTGAAAAGTGGTGAAATGAGTTTTCTATTTATCTTCGATATATCTTGAGCTCAGCGGGTTATTGTGTTTTTCACGTCCACGAGACACCAATAAAGTATTCTAAAACGTAATTAAAAGGTTTTTCGAAAGTCACTCTCTTCGGAGGTTAAAATGCCTGGAATGCGTTTTAGATAAATCTTCGATATACATCAAATCCATCAAGAAATTCAGTTAATTTTTTTGCTTCAGGGTGATTCTTACGTAAATGGACGTAAAAGTGTTTTAAAATTTTTCCAAAATTTAAACTCTCAGTACAGTACAGGATTGATATGTGATTTGATGAACGATCGATTTTGCTTTGATTGAATGAACTATCGTCGTGATTTTCACTTCAGTTGGCTACTTAATCATATATTTTAAATGTGAAACTAAGCTATTTCGAAATTCGACTCCTAAAGGGGTTAAAAAGGAATGAAATTTGTTTTCTGTCAGCAGATGATACTTATCTAACCAGCAGATAAATTGAGATGGTATTTGCGTCAGAAAGATGCTTACGTAAGTACCTAAAGAAGTATTTAAGTGTTTTATTTTATTTGATAACTTAATTTAGTAAACAGCTTTGTGAATTTTTAAGGCAGACGATCTGAAAAGCAGGTACGACTAGCGAGAAATTGATTATACATTAGTTTCATTCAACAGCTCTATCGAGACGCGGTATTGTACAACTTTTACGAGCCCAGGAAATTAATCTTTCATTTTTACAAGTGGTTTTCAAGAATAATTTCGACATTATGTGGCGCAGTTGTTTGTAGCTCCGACTTATTGTTCCGGAGGTTCTGGGCTGAAATTCCTTTCAAAGGCTGTGCAAACGTGCAAGTCTGACACAAATAAACTGCAAGGTAGATGAAATTAGTGCAATTTGAATGAAGTCGTTTAAAAATGATGAAAATTGATTATACAGTCCACTATCAACGGAAGTTCCTCGACATCATCCCACACGTACCATATCACTAACCTCAAGGTCGTGGCACCAAATGCGTTTATATTTAAGCGAATCATTATCCCGCCAAAATTCCTTAATGCCACTTTACTTGAAGTGAAGGTTTTGAAAAACAAATATTTTACTGAGGGCACCATCATCAGAGGTTGTGCTCGAAGGAAATCAGTCTTCATAACACGTAAAGTACGTATTTCATTCGATTAACCTCTTACATTTAACAATTACCCCGAACGTCAAGTTTGTTGTGACTATAAATTAGGTCCAGACGAGGTCGCTGTTAGTAGCAACGACAAACTTAAGACTGTTTTTCGCGTGGACAGCTATATCTACTCATTCTGCTGCAGAGTTAGCTAAACTGGCATATTTGTCATTCTTACGCTTGATGACAGAACTTCTTATCTGGTGTACAAAGAGGTATCTGCGCTGAGTAATACACGCGAGCAAAGCCGCGTCAATTTATAAAAGAACATGTCTTGTAGGGCCTACGATGTAAGCCCGAAATTGTGATGATTCGCCCCAGATGACTGTACCAAATTGTAACTCTTATAAGACCCTCAAGTTATGTAATAACGCATCCTTAAATACAGTTGAAAGTCGGTGGAAATTATCTGGAGGATTTCTTGCACGATCATTAACAAGCCAGGCACCTGTACCTAAATATCTGTTACATCTGATTTCCTGTGGCTGCAAGACAAGCTGATGTTACAGATGAGAATGCAGTCCTGATGGTCTGTCCACGAGTATGAAAAATTCAAGATACCAAGGGAATTAGTGACTTAAGTCATCCAAATGAAGATTCTAGGTATATAGGCATTTCACAGACAAAATAATTAAAATCGTTCTCTGTCATCTCATCACTTTAAATATAATATTGGACTGCAACTCAACATTTATTGAGTTGTGCATTCAATATACCTTTATTCTTATTGTGGATTTAAAACCGCAGAGAAGCAGAGAGTGAGTGAAGATATTTTGTTCAGTGGTTAACGTCGAGGTCTTTGGCGCTGGTGAGGGTGACATGACGTGTGGAAGAGCGCCGGAATGAATGAGTAAGAAAGTGCTAAATCCCCTAGAAACCTGACGACAAGCGAAATCGTCCGGCACGATTCCAACATGCGAAAATTCGGAGACCCACCCCGCCTGGAATCCAACCCGGATCCCCTTTGTTTGGAGGCGAGTGCTCTAGATACTACGCTAACCGCGGCCCCACCGGATCAAGAGAATAAATAAAATTCAGTATGTTATTCTGTAAGACGAGAAGTTATCTACAACCAAGTTTTAAGCGTTTTAATATTTTTCTGTTAAAATTGATATTTATCCACTCTAACTTGATTCCATGAGATCGACAGAAACCTTTTATTTTTACGTTTATGCATTGTTGTTAAAGTAATGGCATAGCAATTCTAAACAATACATAAATATAATTTTTTTAACTGCTTGTATTTTATATATAAACACAAACATTTATTTCAGATACGATATTTTCAATTGAAGCATCGTATAAGCGTACATTGTTAAAGTGTCCTAACTACACAGGAACATAAAAAAGTAAATTATAACTTAAAATTTATTCTGGCTATAGCAAAAGGAATGTGGCGTTGCAGGAATGTTTCCAGTTACTCTTGGATACTTTAAAAAGGGTTTGTAGATGAGATTGAACAATTATTTGAAATTATGTGAACAATAGGTTCTACTGTGTGACTAGAAATCACATAGAAAATTCTGCTGTTAATTTTGCGGAAATGAGCTGAGTTTTACAAAGATTCAACCAAAGAGAGGAAAATGGCGAAAACAGATTCATTAGAATGTACTTACAAAAGCGAGAAATAAGTCATGTTCCTGCTCCACAATTGAGAAGGTTTTCAAGACCGGTTGGTTTCAATTAAATTTTAATTTCAAGTGATTTTAATAACATTATGTTTTATCGTGAAATAATCACTTCGTCCCCTGTCAAAAATAAGTTAAACGACAAAAAAATGGAATAGCAAGAAACAGAGAAGGAAAAAGCAATTTTAGTTGTAGAGTGGGAATTCAAAGTATTCTTAGTGCCAAAAAAACTCCGAATTGAGTAAATGCATGGAATTTAAATGTGCTCCTGTTTTGTTGTAAATGCTAAGTCTCAAAAGTTTTCATAATAGTTTTATAATCGTCGAAATATCGCGTGTCCATTGTTGTACTGTACACATACTCTTGTAGCTTGTTTTTTTTTTTTTTCTTTTTTACTCAAACATGTTTTTGGTACTTGGTTCATATAGATTTTAAAATTTACAATGTTATTAAATTGAAGACTTGAAGCCGGAATAAAGATTAAAATATCAAAGAAGTTTAACAAACAAAATCCAATTCCCTCTGCCAATAATTACGTATACGTATATTATAGTACCGATCTGTCCAGTTTGTGAAGAATCGTATGACGATTCTTAATCTAGTGTGCGATATGCAAGAGGTTGATGGCACGAGGGCTGTTCTTTTTATGTAGGCTTGGGATATTTTGCTCTCAACTATGCACTGTCAATGTGTGCCCTTGCCCTCCTAATCGGTTAAGAGTATGCAGTTGACTTTATTTTCTAAAATTTATTTTCTAATATTTTATGAACTCTTGCCAATGCTCTGAACCTTTTTTTGTGTCTGTGTCTTTTAAATTATGACGGTAAAAATTGTAGCATTCTAGTGAGCATATTTACCCTATCTCTTTGTTTCTATCAGCACATATCAATCACCAGTATCAAAATATTCACTTTTATTTATTATCGCCGGAACATATAAAAAATTCCTGGAGTTTTTTGCATTCCAATTTGCAGTTTATCAGCGCCATCTGTTATAGACGGTTACTAACAAACCGAGACAGGTATGTATGATAATACGGCGTGTTTTTTTATGTTGCTGAATTGATTCAAAGACATCTCTTTGTGGATGACACCTTATCCAGTGACCTTAGGGCAGTAATGACACACTCACCTGGATTGGTCAGCAACCTCAGCCAACCAGGTACCAGCCAGCATATAATTGGCCAAAAAGCTCAGCCAATCAGTAAGAACCCCCCCCCCCCCAGAGTCCTACCAGAATTTGTTAACCACCCATCCAATCAGGAGTCAGCATTCTTGTGATTGGCCGACAAGCCCAGCCAATCAGGAAGTAGCCACCCAGACACCAGGTTATTTAAGGACCCTCATCTCCGGCACCGGTCAGTTTGTCATTGACTACCTGACGATGACATTTGCAAGGACTGACGAAACGTCGCGAGACAACCATCCGATGTGGCTCACACCCAGAAGCCAAGACAGTACGATTCAAATAATATTTATATTAAATAAGTTGGACAGTGTTTCGCAACAATAGAAAATGCGCCAATAGCTAGATACGTATAAAATAATTTCTGCTTTGAAACTGTCTTACAAGAATTATTTTACTCTTGTATACTTTGATTTTCAATATTGGATTAATAAAATTAATGTACCTTTTGTAAGACTGTTTCAAATCCAAAAGACTTACGGCATGATTTACTGGTAACTAAAAATTGGCTTGTTGTCTATTTTCACGTAACCACATGTAAATAAACGATTTAAAAACTAACTGCGTGTGAATGCAGGATAAATACGCTGAGAACAGATTTCTGAAGAAAAAGTCATAGATATGTTGTGGTAGTTGTGGAAGACAGTGTTTTTATTTACTATGGACGAATAACGAAGTACAGGGGTTAATACGTGTATTATTCATTTGAAATAAATCATTTGGATTTTTTAATATGGTACACTTAACGTGATGCATAGTATTTTCTCGTGAAATACATCTTCACTCGCCAAGTACGCCAGATGATTAACTCGAAATGAGGATAGTCAGTACTAGTCTGACTGTGTCACTGCGTAGAGTGCATGACGGTGATAAAAATACTACATAAACCCGCACCACATTCTCCCAGGTTGACGGGTGTAGTAAACCTTCCAATAAAAACAGGAAGAAATAAAAGTGAGGAGAGAGTTCCCTGACCTTGCAGAGGGAGAGACATAAGACCAAGGGGCTTGTATTTTCCTCTGCCGGCTAAGCCCCTGGCAAGACGGATACGAGACATTCCCACATCCAGTAATGCCGCAGATAGCTACGCGAACACGTCCGCTCGCCGAGCACTGGAGAATTCATGAGTAAGAAATTATTTAAGACCTCACATCCGCTATAAAAATCGCTCGTTACTCAAGCGAAACATGAGCGGAACATGGCCACGTATATTTCAAACCTGACGAAGCATTAAGCTGAATTTTTCATGACAGTCCGAACGTTCGAACCCCTGCTTTACATTCACGTCTGACGCATCGGTCTGAAATGTAATCGCATGACGAAACAGGAAGTGTCTATGTGAAATAGTGCCTAAAAGTCGGATGTAAGCGTCTTAAGATCGAAGATTGTAAAAATATCTACATAAGCTTTGTCTACGTTAAGAAGGTGTGATAGATTAAAGTTAAACATGTGTATCAAATCTAAAGTTATTTTAGTTAAAAATCAGAGTAATAGAATTATTTTTTAACAAAAGTTTTTGTATTTTGTCAATAAGCAATTAATAATCATACCGAATATTAGTGTCTTAAGTTAAAACTTACAGCAACGATTTATTCACTAAGTTGTACAATCTATAATCTATGGTAGAACTTAAATAAATTTTCTACAAACAAGAAGTTACCAGCATAACTACTAACCCTACTTACACAAAGGGTATGTAAATTATACCTAAATGTAAAAACGTTTACGTACATCTAGGAATTTTAAAAAGTAATAAATTAGCTACCTCCCGTGTTGTCTTCTACCATGGTGAACCTACAACAATAAATACTTTGGATAATAAAGTTTATAGATACGAAATGAGCATTCTATCTGTCCTGTAGTTCTTCACATACAGAGCGTGGAAAAAATTCATAAAAGTCGTGTCACTTTACTTCGCATTATGTGTGTTCAATTTTGATGAACTTCTGAACAATGGTTGTTCAAATATCTCGTGTAATCTACAGATGTTTAAATGGTCACCATTTCAACAATAAGGCGGCGTAAACCAAACACATAAACGTCAAGTTAACCCACTAAATACTTTATGAGTACTGAGTTCGACGAAATTCTAAAAAACGAATCCTTAGATATCTCATGTAATCATAATACGATCAAATAATAGACATTTAGAAAAATACGAACAGGGCATGAACAAAAACATAAAAGTCAGGTCACCTTGCTCAAGGCCATTAAGTGAACCAAGTTTGAAGATGTTGTGAAATTTTATTTCCTTAAGTCGTGTGATCAAATTTTGTACAACCAGCGTCAGTTAAAAACGGCATTAATAAAAATAGGCAAATCTACTTAATAAGTTATACTTGTATGTGCAACAGTTTTAATGACATTCAAAATATAATAAAAATATATTACTTCTAATATTTTATGTGTTCGGATTTTTTTAAATACTCTTCAATTTGAAAATATGAACTCGAAGATAAGTAAATGCTTAAAAGTCAAGACATCTTACATATGTGAATATGTGTACAAAGTTTGAAGAAATTTCGATATGTCATAATATGCTTAAAATATTTTAATGGCCACCGTTCTAAAAATACGATCAAAAGATAAACTAAATACTCGAACGTCAAATCAGCTTACTAAGCAAATATGTGTATCCAGTTTTATGACATTCGGAGAAATTCCGGAATATATCATATTATACGAAATATAGAAAAATAACATTATTTTAAAATACATGACCATTGGATGAACAGTCAACTTACCAAGCAATATTTACTATCCAAAATTAATTTAAAGTATAAAAAGTTTTCCTCGTGTATAACATTATATGCTGAAAATATAAAATGGCCGCAATAATGAAAACGTAAAGACAGGAATAATAATATACAGGAACGCAATGTCACGCTACTTAGTACTTAATGTTTATTAACTTGGATAAAATTCAGTTCATGGGTGCAAAATATAATTTTTGGGGGGAAGCTCACACACACACACACATAAAAGAAGGTGATCTCATAAGCCTAATTTTGTTCGGAAAGTATTTTAACAATTGCTTTATTCTGTTCATTTAATAATATTTTTATCATAAATGTTTATTTATCACTTCTTCTTAAAATAAATATTATTAGGAAAACATTTTTACGTTTCAGTTGCTTTGATTGAAACCTTATAGTTAAATGTACATTTTACTAATGCAGATTAACACCATCTTACGTACTTATTTTATTTTCGTTGTTTTAAAAAGTGTACGATTGGACAAAACAAGAGGTTTTTACACATTTGCAAACATTGTGTGAATAAATACTCATTGTATGTCTTGCATCCCTAAGCACCGCTCCTCATGCTTCAGAGATGCACATAAAATAAATAATGTTACGCTTCTCCCTAGAGGCGAACCCAAATGCCACAGATTGAAGACCAGAGATTTAAAATGCCGAGATATCCTAGCGTATCTCGGGAGAGCAGTAAGCAGCCTTTACTTCTGTTATGCCCCACCCTCTTGAGAGAGCGCGGATTATTTAGCGGCGCTGCGGGTGTTTTTGCCTCTGCGTCATTATTTTCGGTTAGTCCTCGGCGCTGCGGGAGCGACCGGGAAAGATTATACGAGTCCCTGGACGAGCCTGACCTGCCGGGGTGGATTCTCCCAGAATTATGCAGGCCGGCGAAGCTCGTTTGGAAGTGTATGTTTCCAGCACAGATTTCGGGAAAGAAAAAAAGTATAAAAACAATGTTTTGACTTGTATTTATTGCACAAGGTGAAATTCAATAGCACACTGTGAATTAAGATTTTTGTGCAATAGGAGTTTACAATTAGAATTTCTTAATCTTTTGACATACGCCATTGCTAACGTTTTGCTGATTAAACTTTGTGTTGAATGACAAAGTTGGCGTACCGACCAGCTGTGTCTCAGCCTGAAAATGGGAACAGATCGCTTTTCCCGAAACGTTGCATTTTTTTTTCGTCGTTTTTAACTTGTGTTGTCTCCTGTCTTTTGTTTGTTGTCCACTATTCACTGTTTTTTGTCTACGTCCACTTTTTTTCATATTGGGAATCTGGTTTTATTTGTGCCTGTGTTTTACGTCTGGATGCTGTGTCGATACTCGACTGAATTCTATCTTCAGAATTCTTTGTTAACTAGAAAATTGAACCGACAGAATCCCTCTAGGATTGTTTTTTTTTTCCCTGTTTTCTTTTCTTTTTTTTTCTTTTTTTTTTTTTTTTCAACACTATTTTGATCACCAAAACATTTGCAATGGTGTACCTCGACAAATCAATAAATTTTAATTGTGAATTACTTGACAGAAATCACGTACTTTTAAAAAAATTCAACAGGAAAATTATTTACAGTATAGTAAGTGGAAGTGACTTTAGACACGTGGGGTGACTCTATACTTTTTTATACTATCATTATTTTTAACTGCCGATCCAGCCCTCCTTATTTCAGTTTTCCCGGGATTTACGAAATCACTCCAAGTGTGTATGTAGTCTACTTAGTGCAGGCTACCAGCGATTCCTTACACATTTCTATTTTTCCCATTCCAAGCTCTGCAATCACCTGGTAAGAGAATTAACTAAACAAATTATATATTACTCACAATATTGTCATGCTGCATAGTGGAGCATGGAAATCTCACGCGATGCATGGATAAATCAAATATACAATCTAGTACAAATTTGAATTCCGTAATTAGTTCCGAATACATTTGTCTGTCATGCAAGTATATGTAACGTGTATGTATGCATAAACAAATCATTTTGTTTTAAACCTCAAAAGGAAATTTAATAATTTTTGAAATAGAATAAAGTCTACACTTTTGAACGAAGTTTGTTTTACTAATGCTTCAGCTTGGCAGGTTTATTAAAATAATAAGCCAATATATTTTAATATCTAACATTCAGTATAGCATCGTCCAAAGAAACATTAGGCTCACTGGAAGCGATTATATTGATGTATTTTTGATTTTGTAATTTATATTTCTTGGTATTAAATTAAACATCAATGATTGTGTTCTAAAAAAACACGTTTTCTTTATGACTGATGTATATGCTAGGTATTTTAAGTATCCGTTCACTAAAAGAAACACAATGGTTTAGTTTAAATAATTGACCTTCTAACTTCAAGTGTGCATTTGAGTATTCACGCACTGTGAAACGTTTCCGTTGCCTTCAAAAATCAATCCTCTCTAGATTACATTTGAATGCCTGCTGAACCAGTGAAGTAAGCATCCCGAATCATATATATTATTTCTGTCTTGTACGGTTATGTTTTGTCCTAGGATTTTCGGCGTTTTGGATTCCTTCCCATATAAAGTTTCGGCTTAGTGATCAAGGTCAGCAAAGACACCAATCCAATCGAAATAATGGCCGTGACAAAACTTTAGATTTCAGATGTCTATGTCTTGTATCCTCGCGTTATTCTGTCCGCAGTAGCGACTTGCTTTGGTTTCCATGTTGTTAAGAAGTGTTGTAGATATGGACACACATCAAACATAGATATATACCATTTCTGGACATTATAACTATGGTAAACAATATTTTCACAGTTAGAAGTTTGTTCTCTTTCAGAATCTACAGTACAACTCACCAGACAAGTTAATGACGTGATTTATTCTCTTGTTTGCCAATTACGTCTTTGTTGCTCGTGTTCTTCCCCGTGCCACTTATTACCGTTCATAAGTGCGCAATCATCAAATGGATATCTCGACATTTTATCAAACGGATGCCGCCACTTTGCAAGCTCCAAGTTCTATATCTCAAACTACGTGACCTGAAAAATACGATTCATTCGCTGAAATATTATGATTGTTTTTATCACATCTCAGCAAGTCAAGATTACTAAGAAAAAAATTTTTTTGTGATTGTACTTGTTTTTAAATTTACTATTTTAGTATACGGCGAACTCTGGCATTATGTTAAAAAATAACGATTTGTACTCTGTATAACAAGTAGTATTTGCGTCACACACAACATTGTCAAATTATGTAAATAAGTTTGGGGAACTGTTGAGATCTATTTAAATGCATGAAAATTCAAAATAAATTACTCAGTGGATTGAGATTTAACCAAATATTAACAACGTTTCTAAAGAACCTAATTTCCTCCGTGTTGGTGCAAATAGTTTCAGTGTATTTCTTATGAATATGTGTGGTGTGCTGTCAAAAGTACGATCGTTTAAACCTTGAATTTATCTAACGTATCATGTTCCATATTTGGCATGAATCTTTACAGTGGTTATCAAATACTTAAGTAAATGTCATGTTAAATAATGTAGTGTTGTCTCACAAACTGTACCCCAACTAGACTACATAGAAACAACATTTTCGAATTCAGTTCATAATTTTATATGCCAATTTATTATAGTTGAAATTGGTTAGAAAATATCGTAATATTGCCCTTTACAATTAATTTTTAAACAGATTTAAAAAAAAATTACTTTTGTATTCAGCAATATTGTATGTATGTGCAAAATTTGAACAGAAACCACAGCTTTAGTTTCAGGAGTACGACAGAACTGTAATAGCTAAATTTTATTTTCCAAACTGGGCTACGAATAACCTCATGTTTAGTGACGGAAATTTTGCGGGTAAAAGATCAGCTGGCTGGACTCCACAGTCCTATGTTCTTATGTCTTCAGCTACCTGTTCATTGGCTGCTGCTACAGTGAGTGGCCAGTTGTACACGTGACAATATAGCGCGGGAGTCAGAGAGTGTTTTCACGCAGGTCTGCTATTATTTCACAGTTCTCAAAGAAAAGTTTCAATAACACTAACCCAATCAAAAAAGTAACTGGCGTGCCGGAGTTTAAATAACGTCATCACAAATTAACTCGCGAAAATTCTGGGTCTCTGATTATTCTCATTCTAAATTCCCCGCTTCAATTATTGTATGTGAAAATAAAGTAAAAAATATTTAACCGACTTTTCGATTTTCCGAAATGTGATACTTTTATCTCAGTTTGTGAACGTAGTGTTTCTCTTCAAAATGGTGGACCATTACAACAAACTCTACCGATACATACAAAGTTTGACGGTTTGTCTGTCAAAATATAGCAGTTTGTTTGGATCGGCACAATAATTCCCAAAATTGTGCATAAAATCTGTAATATTGGTACTTAAGTTCTATTACCCAAAATGGTTTACGCATATCATTATCTTTCATATATTAGTGTATTACATTGACAATGAACTGTAAAAATACAATATCAGATTTGGGATTAAACGGTTATAGCGATAAGATAAAATGCCGTAAATATGGTCGTCGTAAATTTCCAATAAATCACTTCTCTGTCAAAAACGATTGGTTAGGTACTTTATGTGTACCGTGTTTAAAAAAAATCTGTTCTCGGATTCAAAATATTTTAAGGGGACACCTTTAGGCACAAACATTCAACCAGACACAAATACAGCAAATGGGTATCATAAAATTAGTTTTACTTCGAAAATAAAGTCTGATACGTGATAAGATTTTATAAACTGCTACGGCCTTTACAAAAAAAGTACATTGAGCGTTTGTATTAACTTAAACCGATAGTGATAGAATTTTTATTTTTTTAAATATTTACTTCCAGAGTAACCACAAACGACGTAAATGCAGTATTGGTCGCCCAAATTATGATGAGCTTTCCACAACACAAGAATTCAATGTGGCGTCTTTCTAAAGACCAGCGTGTGACCGTAAATAAGAAACTGATGTGTAAACCCACTTCAGAATCGTGGTAGTATAGTTGTGGGTCCTTTTGTCCACTGTGTTACTTTTTTTTAATAAAGTGACCAATATCTGCATTCTTATTGGGACAAATAATTAATCACTAATGTACAAAACACGGTTTCTTTAGTTATCGTTGGAAAATATTATTCTATTTCTACAGTTTGTATATTATGTAAAGAATTCACACGTAGTTGCTAGTGGAAATTAATTTTGCTATTACTAAGCTAAATTATTTTTTCATCGATATAGTAAAATTCCATATATTCCTTCGAAAAAAAAAACGCGATAGAGACACACACACACACACACACACACACACACACATATATATATATATATATATATATATATATATATATATATATATATATATATATATAATGTTTAAGAACAGCCATTACAGTCTAGCCACCCCTGCTACATTCATGAGAGTGGAAGGTACCAAGAAGCATTCGCTGTTTGTTTTTATGTTCCCAATAGCACGAAGCAATTATGACAATATTGTACACTTATGTAATTAAGTTTCCAATATTTCTGGGAAAAAGTTTATAAATTTTTATATTTGAAGCACCATAATAACTCCATTACTCTTAAATTTAGGCGGAAAATGCAATACCTTTTTTCTGCTTTTTTTACAGTGAACCATTCACCGGAGTTTGTCGGTGTTATATTAAGTATTTATGTATGTGTATATATATATATATATATATATATATATATATATATATATATATATATATATATATATATATATATACATGCAACACACACATATATACACATATATTTGTTATAAACATTTTTATTAATGTACTTGAGATTGGTATTACAATACAATTAAATCTTGCTCAAATACATTAAATTTTGTCTGATTTTATTCCCTCAAAAAAGAGTTATAAACTGACAATTTTCTGAAGTGTACTCGTCAGTAAAATATTTATTGTTTACTAACTCTACGAGACCGATTTAAGTATCCATACATTACTTGAAACTATATTTTTTCTCATGAAAATCTTTAATCTTTCATCGACTAGCCAAAATCCCAGTTCGCAGGTCACATGGACGTACAAATAAAGCACACCAACATGATAAAGTTATACAAAAAAAGTTCAATAAATAAAATAATTTAAATTCAGTAATTTAATTTTAAAACATTCCTTTGCGTGGTTTTATGCTTTTACTAATGTATAATATTATATGTATCATTGATATGAAATGTCACTTTCTTGTAGCAGTTGGATTTAATTTTTTTTTACTTCCCAATAACATTAAAACTTTGATTTTTAGCATGTCTTTATTTGAACTTTGCGTAAGTAAAAAAAATTATTGCGTTAAAAATGCAGTCATGAATGTCTAGAATACAAATATTATCTTATAGCTATATAATTTTTTTTGTGCAAGCACCCCTAGTTGCAACCTGCGTGCCGTTACAAGTTAATCAGTTTAACACTTAAAACAAACATGTTATATTTCATGCGACACCTCTGGCATATACCTAAGCACTTCTTCCCATATTACGTAGAAGCGTAGTACAATGGACGACTTGAAAAGAGGCGGAGCTTCAGTCAGGTGTGAGATACAATCCCTATCTCCATGGATACCGCAGCCAAACATAACCTTCATTTAGCTGTTTGGCTTCACATGTCCCGGATGAGACGTACGTCAAGAAAATTGATTATTTGTTTGGAATGTGACGTTTTTTCAGGTAAACATTAATCTTATGTATTTGCGTATCTTAACCATGAAATTGAAAATAATATTTTTTACCTTTGAGTGCGAATCTATTAATGCGCAACATTTTTGCTTTCTGCAATTACCAACTAATAAATCAGCATGTTTGTAAACAAGCTTTGTTTCCCACAGTACTTTTCCTCTGCGGTGAGGTCAGGGGGCGTGTACTTCAAGTTGTCCATTGCCGTATCAACTCCATCTTCTCTTAAGTTACCTATCTCAGAGAGTAAACCTATAACTTACGTCCTACCTTCTTGCCTTTGTAATGTGTACCTTATCGCGTCTATATACCCGTGCATGCTGTTTAGATGACGAAATATGAATATGTGGGTAAACTCCATGTAGCAAACAAATATAAATATTAAATAGAAACCCTCGTAATACATATACATAACGTAGATTTGAAATAGCTTGTATAATTTCAAGATCCCCTTCAGACCATCTGCTACAGGACATAAGTTTATTACTACATAATTAAAGATAACATAAAAATAAAATAATAGCTTTGTCAAATGACTAAAGATATTGATATTACTGATTTTGTGTATCAGCAATTGCCTGGAATGAAATATTGTTTTGTAACAAAATTATATATTTTCGTGATAAAATTATGTTTTAGTTATTTTACAATTCGCGCAGAAAAAATAATTGCACATTTATATTTCGATTTTATATACCTTACCCAGCTCCTTAACTGCCGTCGGAAAGAAATATATTAATTTGAATAGTTCTATTTTTGTAGTTGCTGTAATAATGTCATTTTACGAAGCGTTAGTTTAAGGAAATTAATTTCGGGAAATTTAAAATACACAACCTATGACTTAAAATATGTCGATTAATTAAATGTGTGCTGTGGCACAACTTTAAACACTAAACACATATTCGCAAGGCTACTTACCAAAGTGAAAATGTTGCGTCCAAATATACGATATATTTAGTAGTCTCTAAATCTTGCCAAGGTGATAATGTATGTTCACAGAAGTCTGGTACGGAAAGTCACCCGTTTAACTCGGTACGGGTAATATGTTACTTGCGCGTTTGGAATATTACTCAAGTGATGTTTACTTGCGGTCAAAAATATTCAAATTTTTTCACTTCGTAGTCTACTCGATCAACACTGCGGGTTAACCTCGTTCGAGACCTGTGAAAGCTATCGGTCGCGAAATATAATCGTGAAATGTTGACCTTGGACACATTCAAAACAATGAGGAAGAGGAAGTGTACTAATGTCAGTAAGGCTACATCAAAACATAGGATTGAATCGAACGCTTCCTAGCTTTTAACAGATGAGAAGTGAGTTGTTCAGGTTTGAAAACTGTATTTTTCAACTAGACGTTATAACCTTTTTGTGTTGTAAGCCGAAATATCTTGTTATTATGCGTTGCTTCAGATTTCCTTTCGTCATAAAACAGCGTAACCATTAACTATTGGGTTAGTAGTCATTATTTCAGTCATCAAATATATATTTTACGCGAAGATAAATTTTAGATTTCGGCAATGTTAAATTCCAAAATTAGTTATTACCATTTAATAATACCTTGTGAATAAGTACCTAGTCGTTTGATACAGTTAATACAGTTAGATTTGGCACGTTACCTTTCATAAAAGCTACTAAAATATTAAGCTGTCCATAAACACACTTCCTGGGCAACACTTACTAGTCGTTAAAAATTACTGTACACGTCAGAATAAAATCATCGATTTCCATTCGCACGAATCGCCTAGGCATGGAAACATATGTGACTGAGAATTATAGTGATGTCGCAAATATTTAGTAGTGTCGTTGCTATGCAAATTATGCGCATTTTTGAAAAGAATTTTATATAGCAAATATTTCACTTTTAACTAAAGCTTTTGGAAACCATTTGGGTATTGCAATAAAGTACGGCAATTTGCATGTGATAACAAATAATGGTTCACGAGAAAACTATTTTAACCAACACCACTACAAAAACCCCTATATTATTGTAACTTCGTTGCTACATTTTACACATCACTTTTTGTTACCAGTGGAGTTAGAAGCTGCGGCCTATCCAGTGTATCTCTTCTTCACTTAGTGCAATTCTTCTCTTCCTTTTCTCACTGGTTTCCTGCTATCACCGCAGAGAAGTAGTGGTTTACGTCCCTGACACGGCGAAGCTGAGGAAAGAAGGGCTAGATGCACACTCTGAAGACAAACGGCGTTGAGTAGGTGTAAGTAACTCGGGTAAACCTGGAGCTGGACAAGCGACGAAACATTTATCTGTCCCGCTGTAGTAACAATTTTCATTTCCCCACGGAACAATTTACTTTCCTGCCCAAGACTATGTCGAGGGCCAGGGTTGAAGATAACTTAGTCTTTTGTGATTTGCGTAAGCTCAGTTTAGATATGCTAGTTCACTGCGAACAGCAAATGTGACGTTCTTGAAAGATTGGTTACAGGATTCAAAGTTTAGCGTAACCTTCTTCCGGTCTTCACCGCAGCGGCATTTCTTGAGCAAGGCAGTGCCGATCACATTTCCTATTTTTTTCTTTTTCTGCTTCTTTGAAGGTTTTACACTTCTCTTTGCTAATTTTCTGGTTTAAAAAACTGCGTTCTCCTTAATCACTCAATCAATAGCAACCCGATTCTTTATTTTGGAACCGAGCGTTGTGGCTTAACTGTGCCGACCCCCCGTAGCTGAGTTGGTTGAGCGACCGACTTAGATGCGAGGGGTTCTGTGTTCGATTCCCAGGTCTGGCTGGGTGTCAAATTTGTGTTTGCCCAATTTGTCTCAAAAAATTGTGTCTTTACATTTGTCATTACGACATTTACTCGGGTTGCATAAATAAGTCACATTAAAGGGGGGAGTGTTCGGTGCAGTGTTGATGCGGCAGCTACCGCCTCGCCACTGCACCAAACAATTTATAAAACAAAAAAAACGGTAACACGTTGGACTCGCATTCGGGAGGATCCGGGTTCGATCCCCTGCTCCGGCCATCCAGATTTCAGTTTCCCATGGTTTCCCGAAATCACTCCAGGCGAATGCTGGGATGGTTTCTTAACAAAGACCATGGCTGACTCTTCTCCCAGCTCCTGTCATTGTATCAAGTTGTGTCATCGTCTCTATTAGCATACCTGTCAACGAGACGTAAATCCCATGTATCTCGCCTTTCTTTCGAACCTTTACGCTGACAACTCGTCATGGACCAACAGTATTTTGCTCTACGCGCCTCTCAAAGAAATCACCTAGCCTTTTTCCGAAATCCGTAAGTAACACTAGCCATACTTAAAGGCCATGATCTTTCATTTATCTCAAATAATCGCAAATAACTCGAATATCTTTAAACCAAATGCCTTGAAAAAATTTGAGACTGTGAACAGTTGTACGATACACAATTTTGCCAGAGCGTTTTTTTTTTATAATGTACCGTTTGCTAGTAAAAAAAAATATTTTGCTTCATTTTGACTTATTTTAACAACAAAATATGTGATACTTCAGGGGCAAAAATCGTTTGGTGTATTGCAACAGAAAAATTAAGATACAAACGATGATATATCAGTGTTCAAACTGTAAGAATGAATTTTTGATATATTTATTAATTTACGTTTAAAAAAATATTTTCTAAACCACTGCGAAACTAATAAGCGAGGCCTTAATTTATAGAGACCCTAGGTTTCTGCGAAATTAATTACGAACCAGCTTGTTTTACGGACTTATACACACATCTGCAGTTCTGGTTTGTTTTCAGCGACTGAATGTTAGTGTCTTGGGATTCTACCCAGAAATTACATAAGTGTGCTATCGCAGTAACCTTGCTACAATTGGCACTGTCCAATTAGAGACATCTCTATACAGGTACACACTGCCAATAATCACGAAGCAAAGCTGCATTTGTACACACATGGTATTAAATCATACTGCAAAATTTTTTTCGCGAAAATCATGGGTACCTATTCATTTATCATTAAATAACTATCGAGCAGAGGTCTGAATTATTAATGTACAACGTAGGAAGTTTATTTTATTGAAATTTTTATGGCTGTAATTATGCTATAAATAAGAATTGTAAAAATTTTTTACTACTTTAATATCGTTATACTTTTGCTAATTTCATTAATTCTCAGATGTTTTTACTGTTTTGTAATTTAGTTGTAGTTAAGTTAGTTTTGTAATTTAGCTGTAAACATTACTCGTATTGGTTGTAAACCGGCCTAAGGCTGAACTGTCCGTGGGTAAACAAATAAACAAACTATCCGAGGGCAGGGTATCACACCCCGAAGTACAACTTTTAATGTGCGAGTCTATGTAAGATATTACATTATATGAGAGCCTTCAGTGTAGTAACTACGGAATGCAGGGGCAGAGGAAACTAAAATACTCGAGGAAAAACCATTGACCAACAGTAACGTTTCACATTTGCGAAAAAATCCAGGGCCAACCCCGTCTGGAATCTAAACCCGATAGTTTTGGAAGAAGGCAAGGAGCCTGACCAATACACCACCACTGCCTCACCTTTGCTGTTGAATATGTTCATTATGTCTAGATCAACTTCTCTTTTTAAAAGAATTTTCTTCGGTCAGTTACGATTACACATTGCATCGTGTCATTAACACAGCATACATCACAAATTGATGAGGTCACCAACTTCGTGAAGCACAGAGACTAGGGCTCTTACCTCCCACCAAGGCGATCAGGGTTCGAATCCCGATGGGATCAACCCGGCTTTTCATATGTGTAAATCATGTCGAACGACTCCGTTGGTGAAAGGGTTGTCTCGGGGACCTCCAGTTTCCTCCGCCATTTCATTCCAGCACTGCTGCATGGTCGCCTCATATTACCAAAGGCTCGCCAAAATCTGGGTGTTGTTTTAGGCCCTTCATCCCCAAACACCGCAGGCTCATCGTTTCCTAACAGCCCCAGGTGTTCCCATGTAGTTTTCTACTTCCATTATAAATAAATGGAAACGACGTTGATAAAAAAGTGTGTGAGAAATCGACGATGTTTAAAGTTATTCAAGTATCAGAGGAGGGATCGTGCAATGCGTCGTGGAGAGGGTAGAGGGATCTAGTGTCTCGCCCGACCGCTAATGGTAACGTTCACCATGTTTCCACTAACATGCGAAAAATCTAGAGCAACCCCGCCGAGAATCGAATTCGTGTCGCCGTGAAGGAAGGCTAGCTGTCTGGACAATTCACTTCGGGCATATTAACCATGTGGACAATCAGCGGTAAAAAAATAGCTCTTTTGAATTGCATGTTATATGTAATATTAAGACAGAATATATTTTATTGAAGCATTAGGCGTTAACTTTTCAGCAATTACACACAAAACATGCTTATTTATTAACAAATAGCGAATAGATAAAAATGTACTGATATAAATTGATAAACAATGATTTTATAGGTCTTCCACTTATCGTTCAATATCCTATATACCCTACATCTAAATCAAATGGAAGGGTTAAGTGTGAACTTAAATCTGAAGCACATACCTGAATTAGAATTAAACTTGATATTTACATGCAAGGTAGTTTGCCTACGTCTAATATTTAATTAACGCCTTTGTTAATGAAGCTCAAGAGAAAAAGGGAATTATTTAATAAATAGGGAATGAGTTTTGTATGACGAAAGGAGTTTATTAAAGTACACAGCTACTAATTTTTATGCTGAGCATAAAAAGTATGTAAATGAGTGAAACTTTTTATCTTAATTAAATTATTATCTCGTACACCTAATTATATTTTCTGTTGTTGTAAGTTTGACAGAATGACACCGAAAGATAAATTAAAAAAACACTCATGTTTTATAGAAACGTATATTAACGTCTCAATTGTCACGTTTGAATATTGTCTTCAGGTTAATGTGAATTTCATTTCTTAAAAATTTAGACCTTGCCATTTTAATGATAATTGACATAGTTTTGTTTCTTGTCATCCTCTACAGCGGCACTATTAATCACGAAATTAGAAAGGCTACACGCTGAGATACATAGCCGCTCAACGGTTAGGTCTAGCGAAGGGATTTGGTTGTGGGGCTCAGAAGATAAATACCACGCTAACTATGCATGTAAAGCAATATCGCCTCTTCTCTAAGGCCACACGAATTTAACGAGAAAATGTAATTAGTGGTTATATTTCTGAAGATTTTAGCTCACGTATAAATCAATGACATGGTGGTTACAACTCTTACGAAGCTTTAGTTATTTCTGCGAATCCCAGACGTTGTGGCGTGTGGTTCGCCACATGCTTATTTTTGATTGACTTGCAGTGGTTGCAGTGGTTGCAGTGGTTGCCTGTGGTTGATTGACGATTTTGTATTTATGGGAACTTGTTTGTTGGCGTGATATCCGAGAAGAGCCGAAGTACGAGGGACTATTTGCTTGCGCGGAGTGGTGCGGGGTCTGCTGGATTCTCCGAGCCTTCCTACGGCGGTGTTCGTGGGCCGTCAGTTAGTGACTGTTCTGCGACTGTTGGTGTACGCTCGAGTTGTTGCG
>PNEQ01024041.1:12183-36359 GCA_003012365.1 Medauroidea extradentata | reverse complement strand
ACCTACTTTTTTTAAATATTAATATTTTTGGTTGAATGTTTCCATTCAACTTTAACCGGCACCCCCGCGACCGCCCGTTCGATCGTAAATTTTGGAGGCCCGTTACTTTATCTTGTAATTGTTCATCTCAATAAATATGTTGATTCACCTTACCTTCTTTAATTTTAAACTACGCTTGTTATAACCCTAGGTTGTTTATACGAAGGGCTTCGTGACAACGTTTTATTTCGCGGTAACCATTATCCCAGGCTAATGGATAACCTCTCTTCACAAAGACACATTTCCAACAAACAAATAAGAGATGCAGAAATATGGAGGTTGGTATAATCTAGCTTTTATCGAAGTCATTTCACAAAATCCGGGTGTCCTTATCCATAATGCTGAATTCGCAATATCACGACAGATACGACGAAAAGTGTGTAACGCGAATGTAATAACTTGCCAGTCAATTAACGTCGAGGCTTCTGTGACGTCAGCGTGACGAAATTCACGGACGCGACGCGAATTCTGAATATAAAGTATTTACATTGTATTCGCGTTGCGAATGCGATTAAGTTAAAAAAAACGTAATTTAATTCTGTGCCCAAATATGGAGTGAAACTTGGTAAGTTGGTAGTATATTCCATTTACTTATTTTACGAAAAAAAAAACTATGGTTGTTATTATAAGAAAATCTTAGCCTTTTAAGTAAACATGTAGATGTGATTTTATTTTCACATTTGGGAATGTCAGAGTATGGTTTAATAAAAACATGTGTAAGTAACCGGAAAAAAGTTGAAGTAATGTAAACATTTATGGCTGTCATTCAAGAGGTTAATATGTAGTAACAAGGAACTATTTAACCTTTTCTTTTTCAACCACGTGTCGCGCGGCAATAGAGTAAAATGTTCGCAATAACAAGAATTTTTAGTATCGCATCGTGCACTTTGCATCGCGTCCGCCACGCTATTGTGAATCCTGCATAAGGCTCTCGGATTGCACGCACTCTTTACAAAAGTCCGTGACAGTTACATATCTTCACAGAGTGACGAAAACAATTATGTAGAGGCAAAATTAGGTAGGCCAGTTTGCGCAAAAATCGAAAAAAAGTTACTACCGAAGAACTAAAATTTTTTCTAAAGTAATAACAGTAACAGTTTCGCTGCCGTGAATAGTTTTCTTGCAAAATAAAATAAAACATTTTATTCGAAGTATAAAATGGCGTGGAGAAATGTTCATGACTGTCAAAAATATTGTTAAAAAAAAATAAATATTGGATTTGCTTTGTTACTTGTAATGATATCGACACACTTGCTTCACCCCTGCGTGTTAAACGTATTGCTAAGAAATTACTTACATCACTTCAACAAGGCCGCACACAGAATTTTTTTTTTTTTCGGGAGGAGCCTAGACTTCAAGAGTCAACTTCATTAAGGTTAAGTTTTGGTTTCATAGGCTTTATAACTATGTTAAGTTACACGAGACATTCAACGACAGCAAATCATGACGCTCTAATACACAAATGAAAAAAATTTCGGTGGTCTAGAATTTGGGAATGATATAAAGAAAAAACCGATCCCCCAGCCCCAAAAATAAAACTTTCATTCTTGGTGCTCTACTCCGGAGATTTTTGGATACTAAGATGCAACATTTTTATTTAAACAGTTTCCGTAAATTAATGAGAGACTGGACCCTATTTCAATATTCTACTTAGTGTACATTCAACGGTTCGAGAGGGAGAGGGCGAAGGACCCGTTGAATATTCCCTGTCTATGGCCCCGCATTTCAAATAACGTGTACAACATAGTTGAGATCAATCGTAAAAATGCAGTAGTTTTTTTTTTTTTTTACTAAAACTTTAAAAGTATTGAGTCCACTAAAAGCCTTCACGTTATCTCTTCCCGATCCTTGCCACAAAAAGTTTACTTCTCTTCCTGACGGAAACTCTGTAACAAAGTTCACAACAGTCCTATATCCTCGTTTTTCATGCATCTGGTAGTCTCTTAGAATACAGTATTTTCAACTGGCACTTACTAGTAGTGTACCATTTTATTCGAAGATTTTCTCAGGAGTTCATAGATACAGAACAGAACTTTTTTTTTACAAACACTTACTTTAAATATGACGAAATATTGCTCAGAATAAAATAAGTAAGACCGCGTTCCACTGAGTTTATATGATACCAACAAGCAGAGTAACACGTACCACAATATTTGTTTGATATTTTTCCAATGCATAATTAATTTATTCCCTGGTAATGAGCGATATATTTTGAATCATTTTGAAGTATTTGTTTGCTTGTCACTTTGGGTTTATTTAATTAATTTCACGTCCATTGAGGCAGTATTTAAGGCAGAACTTATAAAAACTCGCCGTACTTTCCTTAGCACAAATCTCTAAGAACTGCACTGTGTTGACATGGCAAGCGACACTTCAAAGGCTGTCAATAACATGCTGACACTTCTTATTGACGAATTTTAAACCACCTCATTACAACCAGTTGTTATGAAATTTATAAAAATTTTGAGAGAAGTGAGATAGCGTCAGTACACCGTATGATACGTCACGCAGTATGTGTTCTCGTGTTGGGACCTAATGTAATCCTGGCTTGAGCTTGAGTTTTGTGTAAGTAGGTCGCCAGAGCTGAAAACGAACGGTGTGGCGCAAGCCCGAGAAAAGATATGTACCGCTACAACCGAGCTTGTTTAAATTTTACATAAACTTTGAACGATTCCTGCAATCGATTGATGAGTTAATGTTATTAACTGAACATTTTTTCGTTAACATTTGTCATTGCGTGAATCTTACAGTATTGTAGAAAACCCACCCTACAAAGCCAAAAGCATAACAGAAGGAAATCTTGTGTTAGCTGTTGTCCACAAACATATAACATAACAGAAATTTCCAGATAGGACTTTAGTCGAATCCCGAAAGACAACAATAATACAAAAATTAAAAGTAGAACAATTACAACACAAAATAATTCCGTAACAGAATGCAGTCTTTGATTGAAGAAAGACGACACAAAAAAGGACAGTAATATAAAACAATATTGTGTGTATAAAAATGGCGAGAAAAATGAACCCGACAATTATTACAACATTAATGACAAGAGACACGAATGAATGTAGGTGAGCACAGACTACACAACGTAGAAAAACAGACGAAAAGTAGCAGGTTCCCATTACAATAAATGCAACGTTTCGGGAACCAAGACATGATCCCGTCTTCAGCCCTTGTACATACTGAGGAGCTCCAACAGACAGTCAGTTGTTTCATTTTATTGTTTATTGAGTTAATACCATCAGAAGAAACATGAGCTAAGGTGAACTGGGTTTCGGAAAGTAGAGTATGCGTACCGCGTAAACGATTCGACAGTGCATATTTGCCGAACCTATGTTTGAAACATAATCTTCACGTTAAATGTAACATTGGAGGAATGGTAGTAACGAATTAACTCTTTTTCGAATTGTGAAAGGAAAAAGTAAAGCATATTTTGTTACAGTATTCATTAAACATGTGTTTTTTTCAATTACATTTAATTTTTTGTTCCATATAAGGAGATACCACACAGTAAAAATTGGTTAACTTCAAATTAAAATTAAATGATTATAAATGTTCAAAGTTATTCAAAAATGTCTACCGCTTCAGATAATTTTGATCGTGTTTTATATATATATATATATATATATATATATATATATATATAAATGTTATGTTGGTTTGTGTACGCTTCAAAAACTCAAAAAGTTCTGCACCGATCGAGCTGAAATTTTAGCATGATATATAATCCGCATCAAGGATTGTTTTTATCTAATTTGCGACCGCGGAAAAAAAAGCGAGGAAAACACTCAACACTCGCTGACAACCGCAATAGAGAAATTAATGGCTGTTAAATGCCGGGAAGCTGTTTTGCGGTGGAAGCCGCAGCCGAGCAGCTGTTTTATAGATAAATAAAGATGAATTAAAAAAAGTACGCTTAGCGCAGTGGACTGGACAAATCTGTTTGTATTTGATGTTTTAAAGATAAACAGTGAATATAGTATAATATAGAATATAGTATCACCATCAATTAACACGTAACTAAAAGTTAGTTACTCTTTTCTATAGTACACGCGAGCGAAGCCGCAAAGGGACAGCTAGTATATATATATATATATATATATATATATATATATATATATATATATATATATATATATATATATATATATATATATATATATATATATATATATATATATATATATATATATATACATACATACATACATAATACATATTCATACACCTTTAAAGTATTTAACTTTTAAGACAAACAATATTTCAAAATCAATGTTTTCTTTATTTCTTTTGAACATAAATAATGCAAACCAAATTTTATACCTGGTATTCACATTTTTATTTGTATACATGATAAGCCGAAAATTTATTTTATAAGAGTGGGTGCTTACACATCTTAACTCGGCATAAAATACTGAATATGTCCGAGACCCTTCAACAAAAAAATGTCTTGAGATGCTTATCCGTCGCAAACTATTTATTGGCAGTTTATGGCCATTGTAATCTTCCCACTTCGTCGTAACTGTTGAGTTCCTGAATTGCAGGTATTCCGTTAAGTCTTAAGTTGCTTCGTATATCCCCAAGTTGTTCCGTAACTCTTACCATTCTTAAGCGATAATCCTCTTAAGGACTTCCTGAGCGATTATTCCAAACACTGCAGACATCGTCCTTGAAAGTTTTCCTTGTGTAATGTTTGCTTCTGTTCAGATTACTTGTCACTCACAAAGTCTGTTTCATGAATACGACATACAGTGGTGTGGAGAGATTCTAAACAGCATGGGGAGGACTGGCGTCAGGTTAGAGGCGCTTAGAGGCGATAAGAGAGTTGGTGAGGGAGAAAGATTCGACCTTAGTATCACTGCTTTCGCATACTACGTTAGCGCTCTCTGTGTTCCAATTACACGAAATTTAAACGAACTGCACTGTCTTCACACGAAATTGGTTGTCAACGTGTCTGAAGTATAACTCAATATTTATAAATAGTTCTATTTCTCCAGCTATTTCTCTCTCGCTCTCTCTCTTTCACTCACTCTGTCAGGAATTGTACACAAAATCGGTCACAGTTACCATAATCTCGAGTGAACAGGGACTAAATTGTATGTAAACATGTTCAGTAAAAACCTATTGTAAAAACTTAGTTTTTTGATAAGCGATTTAATGTTTACTAAGAGTAGTTTCATTAAAATAACATTTTATTTGAGGGAAATATTTAAACTAGGATCTTGTTTCTAATTTTGTCCCAATTCACTTCAGAAATAGATTTTGGCTGTGTTCCTTATTTTATTTATTTTTTTGTTTTACATTAACCGACTATATCTGAACTCCAAAACATATAAACAAAGACATACGGATATTACCATTCCTTCAAATGAAATTTTCTAGAATATTTACATATTTCCGAAGAAATTGAAGACACGCCTCCCCCTCACCATCGTTATTACGTGTTTGACCAAAGGCAAATGTGCAAGGCCAAGAGAAACAGGCGTTCTCCAAAAAAACTATTTCTCAACCGCAGCTTCGGTCAAATACTGCCAGCGTTAATCGGAAAATCGGGAGTGATCCCAACCGGAATCGAGCTCGGAACGCCGTAGTAGGAGTAAAATGGTCTTAACAAGTTTATCTACGTGCCTGTTAAGCACCGAACAGTTTAGCTCATCTCTATGGGTAAAAGAGTTCACTGACCGACTGGAAGATTGAATGACTGACTGCATAATGCTTACGTAAGTACCCAAGAAACTGTTTCAGGCTTTTTTCGAAATTCGACTATCAAAGAGAAAAAAGGGGGGAATGTGTTTTTTATCATTCGTCTGAACAACTCGAGCCCAATGGGTTATAGTTGTTATTTTTACTTCAGTATAATCCATATACAAATGTATAAGACAGAGCTTTAAGATGTTTTGAAATGCTTTAATTAAGGGGGTGAAAAGACATTTAATGTGTTTTGATTATTCTTCCATAGCTATCGAACCAGTCGAGATATCGAAATGCGCATGAAATTTCCAAAATCCGAACTCTTAGGGCTGTGGTGGAATGAAAAACGTCTTTAAATGAATCGTCGAGTACTTTTTGAGTCAATGGGTTACTGTAGTGATTATCACCTCAATTGGATAATTACATAATTGTTTATCCTGTGATGGCAAGGTTTTGCGAAATCCGATAACAGAAGAAGTAAAAGACATTATATTTGTTATCATTTACATTATATCTACCTAATCAGTTGAGATATTGAGATAAGTTTTGCTTCAAAATGATGTTTACGTAAATACGAAAAATACTGAGAAAATAACTCAAATACCCGAGGAGGAGGTGTAGTCTTTGTAAACCGCTCAAAGCAGACGATACTAGAAAGCTAGTACAGATATAGAGAAGTAGTTTTAAGGAATTTAACAAAACGTTAGGTTGTACAATCTCTATGTGCTCAGTGACGAAATATTTTATTTGTTCTTAATGAATATTCGACAGTTCTTAAGGCCCAGTCATCAGTGGTCGTGCTCGAGATAAATTAATCATAATGCCACGTATACTACTTTTACTCTCTCATAATCGTCCATTTTTCTATAACTATAAATAAGGTCTGGAGCAGTAATTAAGAGTGGCAGGGATGGACATAGGACAGTTTTTCATATGCGCAGATACAGCTACTTCGTCTGCTGCAGAGTAAGCTCAACCTGCAGCGGTTGTCCTAACACTTGAAGGCAGAGCTACTAATTCGGCGTACAAAGACGTCTGAATAAATATTCGCTGTTACGAGTAATGCATGAGGACAATGCCACGGGCTGACTGATAGTTATGGATATATAAAATAGATGGTGAAGCACTCCTTTAAATCTGCGCGTACCAGTTTTAATATTCAACATAAAATTTCGCCTTTAGTTTATTTTCTCTTAATTCGGTAGACCTTAACAGGTCGTATTGTTACCGTTCTTATTCGATAACACAGACGAATATAGATTCGTTGTGTGATTGTCTCTGGTTCGTAAGGCTAATGAGATTGGGCCTTTTTGTTAGTGTTGCCACGTAATAAAAAAATAACTCATAATATTCTCTGAAGGTATAATGCAATTAGGTCGGATTGAGAATATTTCCGATAACACTGTAGCCAAAATGATTTGCGATTAGTTGGTAGTTACTCTTGGGGAATATCTGGTTGTTATTTATTTTTAGAATAAACCTACTTGGTAGGAGAACTTATTTTCTTAATACACAGCTTAGCACGGCTGAAAATGCATTGTTGCTATAGGCTAAGTTGGCACACAACTTTGCTTTAAAACCATTGCATCATCTCAGAGTATTGCAAGCCCTTGCAACTGATTTCGTCGTTCCGTATTGTACTGCAGTGAACACAATAGTTAAGGGTTGTGAGTTGTCGCGGGAAGTTGAATGTCTGTTAAATTTCAAAGTTACGTGATTACTTCCGACGTTCTTCTTTTGCAGTTCAATGGTGTTGTGCAGAAACAGACCACCCCACATTAGATAAATAGAACATTACAAATGGTTGAAAACGGAAGTTTTAATTTGTTAGTAATTATATAATTATTTTAAATGCCCGACCTGTGTTGCATAATGATTGCTTAGCTACTGAATGTTTTAATGTATAATAATTTAAGGTAAGTTTCTGAAACAAACTGTTGCAGAAATCTTTACACGAAAACTTCCGGTTCCTAGTCATAATAAAAACCTAAATCATACCACATAACTAGAGCCCACGATGTTTTGCGAAAATAATTGTGCCCAGCCAACCAGGAGCGAGTCAGCACACGATTGGCCCAAGTACCCAGCCAATCAGAAGGTCCACCAGGAGAGAGCCAGGATTGGCTAACTACCTCAGCCAATCAGGAGCAAGCAGGACTGTGATTGGCCGACAGACCCAGCCAACCAGGAAGCAGCCACCCAGACACCAGGGTATTTAAGGACCTGCAACTCTTGCATCTGCCAGTTGGTCTCCGACTCCGACTACCTGATGATGGCAGCTGCAACGACCGCCGAAACGTCGCAAGACAATCTCCAGACGCGGCTCACATCACCCACAAGCCAAGAAAATGCAGACAACGGCCGCGAAAGCCTGCGATCTATTTTAATTGTGCAACAGTTTGTTTTAATGCCTTATGTACACATATTAATCTCTGCTTCATTGTTACTGGCAGAATGTATTATTGCACTGACTGTGCCAACAGGAACTAGGTTACTGCGACACCACACGAATGTGGTTTGCGGGTAGAACCCTAGATGCTGAGAGTTAAAAACAGCCAATCATAGACCATGAATCAGCGCTGCATATGTACACAAAAGGTACTGAAACAAACTGTTGCAGAACTATTTTCGCGGAAAATCGTGGACTCTAAACACGACCATTCTCCAATCGACCAAAGCGCAGAACGATAGAGTATTTTGGAATATACAATCACACGAAAAATTCGTGCGATTTTACAGTATCTCTAATCGTAAACAACTAGATGTTTTATTTTCTGCGGCTTTCTCTTACTGTGGTTTTAGCACTGCTTTACGGGCCCACCGCACCGTAAAGCCACGTTTATGCCACAAATATAGCACGGCAAGTAAGGTTAGCCGGAGAGGAGGCTGATAAAGCATCCCGCACACGTAGTGCTATGAAATAATAAAAGCGAGGCCCCGGCGAAAATTCTCGGTCCGGTGTACGGTAACTGTGCCACACCGGTAGTAAAGTCTGGTATACAGGAAGTCATTTATTTCGCGGGTACGGTCTGAGGCAAGTGAATTTGATATAAAAACTAGGTAGAAAATACGCTTTAGTAAAAATCCGCCAGGTCTTTCGTTTACGAAAAGATATTGACGTGGTGTAGCGAAGCCTACCGTACATTCCTCATAACTTTGGTATTTTGGTTATATCTGGTAAACCGTTTCCGCGAATCACCTACATCTTGTTTACATACGTAATATCTGGAAATAAATTAATAGTGTATGGGAAGCGTAGCTGAGGGCTATGCATCATACCTAGGATTTGACAATATTTTCACAAGGGCGTCAAACTCCTGAGAGGCGATTTGAAATGAGGGCCTGCAATTTTGTCGGTCGGAACGTGAAATTAAGTGTAACGGGAGTACCCCGAGAATAACGACCAATTTTGTCACTATTACTAAAAAAAAAATACAATATATATAAGTTTTAAATTATTTTTTACATATGTATACTATTACTGCTTCAAACCACATAGGTATCAAATGTGCGGTAAAACTATTGATTTAAGGTAAACAAAAGTTCAGTTTCTCATGCCAGCATGATGGTTTCATTTACCACCTAAACATTTCTGTTTTGTATTTTCTATAATCTTTCAAAACGGAACTATTGCCAAACAACTTGATAATTAAGTAGCACGGTTTTTATTTTATAGATCGTTCAAGATAAAGTGAGCACTAAAAATTTAACCTTTAAAATATATCACTAGCTGTTATTGCATATAATTTTACTTTAACTCTAGTTGCCTTATTGCTTGTATGGTTGGCAGCGAAATTACGCAAAATAGTTCCACGTATTTTCCTATTTATATACAACCATACTGAAACGAAAGCAACCGAAGTAGATATAATTGTATTTTATATAAGTCGTAAACAGTTATTTTTTATCAAATTGTATAGATTCATACTGCCTGATCAATTTATCTTACACGTGCAAGCGTTGAGTGACGTGTCCAAATATGATAGACATTTGCCGTCGTTAGCCGTTACGCGCGGAATGATACGAATTAGTTGAAGATGTAACTTTAGTAGGGCATTTTTTAGTGCTCACACTTTCCCGAACCGAATATGCTTGCGTTTAGCAAGCTTATCATAATTGTTTGCAAGAAACACATTACACGAAACTTACAATATTGCCACTTCATACACTGACTCAAAAAGAAACGTAATGCGACATAGTAAGCTGATCTGTTGCTTACATTATTTTCCAGAACTCTAAAATTTAGATTTTTTAGCAGAAATCTTTTCGGGCGCAAGCAAAACAACTGAGCAAAGCTTTTTCTTTCCTTTTTCTGAATTTCTCCGGTATCATGTTCTGCCCATCTATTCAGTTTTGTCTCCTCCCCCCCCCCCCTCTCCCAAAAAAACACTTTTTTTTTTTAAATCTCCATGTGTGCATTACAACTCACTAAATTTCAATCGGATGAATGGTGTAGGAACGTATTGAAGACAAACAAACGAACAAAGTTAGCAGTTCGCCCGTGGCATTGGCCGCGTGTGTCACTTGTAACAGCAAATAGGCTATTTACTTCAGTTAAAGGACCTCTTTGTACGCCATATTAGTAGCTCGGCTATCGAGTGTTAGGATAACAAGCTGCAGGTTTAGCTTACTCTAAAGCTGGCTAAGTAGGTATAGCTGCCATGTGGAAATCTGTCATATGTCTATCCCTCTTGCTCTTAACGACACATTCGAGCAATATCTATAGTCATAGTAGACAGACCTACCTTGAATATGAAAGATTATTTTTTGGATGGTATGAGTAGTGTACGTGGTATAGTGACCAATTTACCTCGAGTGAGTGAGAGATTTTGATCAGCGTGCAACATAGAGGTTTCCAGCGCTGGTGAGGGGTGGCATGAGGTGATACAGAGAATGAAATGGCGGGGGAAACAGGAGATACCAGAGAAAACGCGCCGACCAGTAGCATCGTCCGGTACGATTTACACTTACACATGCGAAAATCCGCGGACCGACCCCACTGGGAATCGAACCCGGATCGCCTTGGTAGGAGGCGAATGGTCTGAGCATTCGGACACCGCAGCCCCAGTTTACCTCGAACACGATCATTGATGACTAAGCCATAAATACGTATCGTGGAAAACTTATTAAAATAAAAAAAGTCCAGTCACTGGACACATAGGGTTGTACAACAATACGAAACGATATAATTGCAGAATGTTAACTCCTGCAGAAATTATTTATCGGTTGTTGTACTTGCTTTTTCTGTGCGTCAGTTTTTAAAGTTTACAATATCTTAGTTTTCCTCCCTTTTATTTAGAGTTACTTTATCGTTACAAAACTGTTATAATTATTTTGTTTATTTACGTGAGCATCATTCTGAATAAAATAGCATCCCGATATCTCAACTGGTTAGTTGTATACCATGGGATAACCGATAGCAAATATTACGCCTTTTCACATCTTTAATGGTTGGATTTCGCAAAATCGTACGATCTCGGGTTAAACATTTGTATCAAAATTCAATTGAGGTGAAAGTCATAACGACCACCCAAAAATTCAAAGCTATATCAACTATTCATACAATAAAAAAGTATGTGTCATCCCTTCGCAGCCCTGAGCGTTCGAATTTAGAAATGTTCTGAAATCTGTTTACGAACAGTTAGGTATTTATCGCCATAAAGTTAAAAGCAACTGTATATCTTGAATGGTTCGATAATAACTAAGGATTTATCTAAAACACGTTCCTGGAAACCGGGAGGATAGACCTTTGACGATTAAGTGCAAACCTCCTTTATCACATTTCATTACTTTGTACCCCCTTAGGTGTCAAATCCGAAAAATTTATCAAATTAATTTCAGGCACTAAAGTAAGCATTAGTCTTTAGAAAAAGCATGTATTCATCTAAAAGTTCAATGAAATCAATAGAATTCATCTATCCCGAATCGAAAACAAATTTCCAATTTTTAAATATCTTGACGCACCGTTTTGGGTATTTACGTAAACATCATCCTGAAGCAAGCAGCAGTTCGATATCTTGACTGGTTCGATAGATATGGAAGAATAATCTAAAACACATGTCACATATTTTTACCCCTTTGACTAACGTATTTTGAAACGTTTTGAAGGCCTGTCTTAGACATTTGTATAGGTATCTAACTGAAGTGAAAATCACGACGATAGCCCATTGAATTAGACCTGTACAGACGATTAATAAAAAATACATTTTCTCCCATTTTACTCCTTGAGAATTGAATTTAAAAAATGTCACGTTTCTAGGTCCAGCGGTTTGGGCTGCAGTTTGATATGTTAGTCAGTTACTGTTTTATGTATACAGATGAATTGGCATCAAAAGATTTGTTCAGTTGTAAAAAAATTCACTTGGATATTCTGCATAAAATGGCAGTAAAGAAATGCTTTATTTAACATACCGTGTTTCATATTTCCGTCTATGCAACGTTAACCCATACTGTACAAACAATAAGAGCCGCAGGCGTTTGAATATTACTAAACACGCGCAATAAAACTCTTTTGCAGAAATATCTGCCACTGTTTTAAGCATGTTAGTATAATCATTAACGAGTTTTCGTAACTTTGATTCCTTGTACGCTTCAATTTCATCAAAAATGAAAACTGAAATATTAAACCGTAATTAGATACACAGAACCTAAACCTACCAAAAAGTACATTGCCAACCTGGTACAAGAAAAAGAAACTGAAATATGTTAAATGTATAGTAAAAATGCATTCGTACAAATGTCCACCCGTACGGACATATCCATACAGATCCTTCAGTATGCTGAAACATCAAAGCTACTGTAAGCGATGAGTTTGCGAGTAGTGTAGGATACTAGCACCAGGATTTTATAGGAATCTAGCAGTACGCCTGCGGTTTTCCCGCCCGAAGGAATTTGAAGGTACGCCAGATTAGTGGTAAGGCCATTAGCTGCTAGGATTACCAAGTTTATACGTGGAATTACTCTGCACCAGACCACGTATAGAAGTTCATTCGAGAAGTAATTTTCCCTCAAGTCTATTACTTCCACTTTCTCCAACTATATCTTGGCCTCAATTATACTCATTGCAGTCCCATGCACGTAAGGTTTGTACCTCATTACGTATCGATAGGATCTGAAACAGTTACTATGTATGTATTATTTCTCAATTGTCATACACGTTTCAAGGTCGTCTGTCTCGAACTGTTTCAAACAAATTTTGCTCGCAGTAATTTTCAGTGCAGTAGAAGAATTTGCTAAGGAATTTTTATTGTTTATTTATTTAATTGTATTTTTTGAAGCACATAACAACGGTGGTATTTGTTTGTGTTTAAGAAAAAGTTTTATTTCACAAAAACATATTTTACGTTTTTTTATAACTATGTCTCACCCTGATCGGGTAGCCAATTTAAAATTCTTCTTAATTGCCTTATGAAGTATGTTGCGTTGATTTTTCGAGCCACCAGCTAGTGAATAGTTTGTTCATGGTAAGATTTCGAATAGCAAGTGTTCAAGTTTAGACACATGGATTTGGTTTAGAACATTAATAGTTTATACTAGTGTACTCATCAATATTTTATGTTAGGTTAAGAACATTAAGTTTTATTAGGTTAGTTAGTATATCAAGAATTTTCATTATAATGTTCATACGATCAGATTTTAAGTTTACGTATAGGCTTTCTTGAAGCATGATTTATAGTAAAGAAAGTAATTTACTATAACCCAGACAGCACAAAAAAACTTTCTACAAGCTTGTAGCAAGCTTGCCAATGCAAGCCAGTAACCTTGCAGCAAGCAGGAAATGCAAGCCAATGAACTTGTTATAAGCCTGCTGCAAGTTGCCTAGTTTACACATTTCTAACTTGCTGCAAGCTTAATTTGCAAGATTGCTGCCAGCTTAATTTTCAAGACTGCTGCAAGCTTAATTTGCCAGCCTGAAGAATAAATCAAAATTTATTTTCTGCAATATTTTCACTATCATTCAAATTTACATCTTAAATATTGCTTGTTCATCGACTTGTGATGTTAATCACTAAACATTAAATTTCGGCTCCTGTGCCAAGATTGGAACCACTGACCCCTTGCTTTCAAAGCAGGTATGCTAACCACTTTTTTTTTCTTTTTTAAAATTTTTATTTTTTATAAAAGTTTTGTTTCTTTTATAAAAATGTTGGATAGAATGGCAAGGCTATCGCCCTGCCACTGCACCAAACATTTCTCTCTTTAAGTGAGTCTATGTCATACAATCCCCAGTGACGGTTTGCTTTGTGTAAGTGACGTAATTGGACGTTGGCGTGTGGCAGGAGACAAGACGAACACAAACACCCAGTCCTGAACCCGAGGAAGTGACTGTAAATGTCACCTCCCCGGCCGGGAATCAAACCCGGGTCCCTTGATCCAGCAGCCAGGAGCGCTAACCACTGAGGCAAGCGGTCGGACACCACTGGACCACTGCGAATACTTAATGTGGTGTAGTAGTGAGAGTCGGTTTTAAGATAAGGAACTTTGTTATGGAAATACAGATATTTGTGAATTTACTAACAACGGTAAGGATGTCAGTTTACTTGTAGTTGTACGTAATATCGTAATAGTTGTTTTAGGTAGCATATGAAACGCTGTTATTTTTTAAAGCGCTTGTTCATAGTTCCGGTTAAATCTCAAGTTCGATCATTATTGATGGCACAGAAAATATTTCATGAATAAAGATTGCTAAGTAAAAATTTCAATGCAATATCAGCTTAGTATAGGGGACAGGATGCTTGCAGCTTGTCACATGACCAGTCTTGCTATGTAAGTGTAATTAAAGTTTAATACACCTTTATCGCAAGCTTGGTTCAGGTTTGTAACAAGAGTTCTTAGCAAGTTTGCTACGACAAGTTAAATTAAAATGAAATGTAAACTTACTGCAAGCTTGATTCAGGCTTGCAGCAAGTCTCGTGAGTAAGCTTGCTATGGCAAGCCAAAATAAAGTGAAATGTAAGCTGGCAAGCAGGCTTGCAGCAAGTTTACTGCAAGTTGCCTAGTTGACACTTTTTTATAGTTTTGTAAGCTTACATACTAAACATCATTTAAGGTTAACTTGTAAGTGATCAAGCTTAACACAAGCGTGCAAGAAGTTTAACTGCAAGCATTTTTCTTAAATACACTTGCAAAAAGCTTGTCAAGCTAAATAATACCTACGCCAGCATAAAAGCTTAAATCAACTGCATGCAAGGCTTGCAATAAGCCTACCGAAGCAAGTTTATAACTGCAAGTCAAATGCAAGGCTTTCAGTAAGCTAACGTGTTGTTTGGGAAGCCACTGCAAGTTTATAGGTCATATATGAGTAGATTTGCAGCTTTAATCCTCGATATATAGTGCTGCTGATCTGTTAGAGAAACGGAGTATCAGTCGCACCCAAAGTCGAATTACAGAACTACTTACGCGTTTGTAATGCCAGCATCAAGAGCTTAGCGACCACATTAAATAAGCAATTCACCGAATTACGCAATGCTAACCGATACTCTTACGAAAGAACTACACTTGGAGATGAAAGTTTTCTTTTATAAATCTCTGACCATGAAATTAAAGAATTATTTGCAGTGCGAAAGTAGCACGGCAAGTTCACGTGAGCACACAAGCTGTTTCTGAAACGTGACCAACATTTACTAGTGGATTACTAACGTCAAAAGAACTTATTTTATATAGGTCATCCTTGGTTCATCTCAAATATAAATAAATGCAGAAGCTCCCAAAATCGAAGTCAGAAAAGCATACTGTATGGCATATTATAAAAAGTACTTGTGTTAGAGGAATGAAATTGGGTGTACAAATTAACTAACCACGAACTGGAATAAAATACAGGCATGTTCTCCATTCGCATCCCCTTCATTTAAAAAATAACATTTGCATCCTGCTGTTGCAGAAAAAATGTTAATGTTTTTTTTAAGTGAAGTTTTATGTCATAATGTAAAACCCGTGTGTCGAATTAGTCAATAATGTACTCTTGTTGCAGCTCCCTACAACTCGCCGTATACGAGTAAAACGCACCCAAAGATTTAAGTTATGGTAACAGCCTGGTGGCTAGACAACATTTGCTACATCCAGAGGTATACTATCGTGACTGTAACGTAGTACCACATGCTAAATAATTTTTGGCACCGACAACGTAATAGTAAAAAAGTGTACGTAGTTAGAAAAGATGCTACACCGACCTTAAGTCGTGTTTGGTGCTAATATGGAGCAAGGGAGAAGAAACGAAGAAATTAAATAACGTTTTAGTACAGCTTCATTACTCTAGCCGTTGTGCAGATCATATGTTAGCATATAGTGGACGTTTGTGAATAAGTAAGTATTTTTTATGTGATACAAAGAGAACTGAGGTTGTCAATGTTATTGTTCAATCAGCACCGTTTTGCATAAGATGTAAGACTATTTGTCAAAATCTGTTCACAAAGCTTGCGTATGTGGTATGAAGTACTGTATGTACACACATGGCTCCAATTTACACAGCAGCCAAACAGATATCGCAGCCATTAAAGACGGTTATTCTAATTTCATTATAGCATGTGTTCAAAATTGCAGTAGGTGTAGCGGCGCAGCAGAGACTGGTATACCTTATCAAAGTAATTTGGCGTGTCTCGCCCCTTATCGCAAGCAGCCACATCCTTCGCTAACAAGTCCTCTTTGGATTCAATAGGTGTTTCGTATGCCAACTCCTTTACAAATCCCCAGAGCTAGAAGTCTAATGGGGTTATATCCGGTGGGCGTAATGGCCACGAAACAGGTCCGCCCCTTCCTATCCAGCGATCGGGATATGTTTCGTTGACATGGTCACGCACCAATCTCGTGGAATGGGGGGGAGAGCGACATCGTGTTGTAACAACATCCTTTGAATGACGGTGAGTGGAACATCGTCTAGTAAGTCTTACAAGTATGAACCTCTGGAATTACTAATACTGAAAGCCTGTTAAAGGGGTCGATAGTAACTACGGCCCAATAAAATAGTTGCCAAGCTTTTGAGACCAAATGTTTATTAAATATCGGTGCTCACAGCCTCGTATTGTAGTTGCATGTTGGTTACAATCGTCCTATTTGTGGCTATTTCGACTATTAAAATAACCTTCCTGTGTAAATGAGGTTTGCTCTGTGAAGAGAACAACAGCAGGAATATCGGGAAGCATTTCACATTGATGCAAGAACCACTGACAATAATCTCGACAAAGTGCACAGTCCGCTGTCTGCTATGCTTGCAACCTTCTCATACTGTACGGTGGAAGCAGCTGTTCATGAATTACACGCCATACTGTAGAATTCGATGTACACATTGCACTTTCAATAGCACGACTGCTGGTAGGAGAGTTCTGCTTTTTTACACTCCTGAAGACTGCCTCTTAAAAATGTTGGGTTCGAACACTCCTCTGTCGACCCGGTTCAACTCGCCTAAAAAAGTTCCCATTTCTCGTATTAAAACGTGTGGCTGTTAGGCTGACGTCTTTCTGGATATTGTTGGATGTACAAAAGTGCAGCTTTCCTTCCGTTTCCTCTAACTTCACCATACATAAACGCCATGTCCGTTAACTCCGAATGAGTGCACGATTCCACGCCCCTCTCTTACAAAGTAGTGAAGCTACAATGGCTACAGTATGCAATGACGTACAGTGAATAATTAGTAGATATGATAGCATCGAGATAGGCCAGAGATTATGTAAAAAGAAGGGGGACATTAAGGAAATGAAAACTGCCATCAACGTTACTAACGTGCATTCAACATTGTATACCCCATTCAAGTAAACAATTTCGTTAGAATTTTCGTATATTTTTCACTACCTACCCATTAATGCAGCCTGCTTAAATAAACAAGGCCGGAGTCAGTTGCACAGAAGTGTTATTTCGTCTTTTCGTTTCTGATCACCCATGCTTCGTAATGTGTGGCAACAAACACGACTTAAGGTGTTCGGTGTAGAATCTCTCCTAATTACGTACTATCTTTTACTGCCACTTTGTCCACGCCAAACGTTATTTAACACGTGACACCATACAGTCACGATAGTGTACCCATGGGTGTAGCAAGTGTTGCCTAGCCACCAGGCTATTGCCACAACTGAAATCTTTGGGTGCCTTTTACACACAAACGGCGAATCCTAGAGAGTTGCATCAAGAGTACTTTATTGAGTAACTACGGCATGCTGCTTTACATTATAGCATAAAACGTCACTTTCTTTGAGACCATTAACATTTTTTTTCTGCAACAACAGGGTGCAAGTGTTATTTTTTTTTAATGAAGTGGGTGTGTACAGTGTACACACCCTTAGTTTCATTCATATCGTGGTTTAGTAAATTTGTATACCAAACGTTATTCCTATGACGTAAGTAATTTTTATAATTTCCCACAAAATATGCTTTCGTAACTTCGACTTTAGGTACGTCTACAGCTCTTAACAGTTGAGACGGTCCATGGGTATCCACGTCAGCAATCCACTAGTAAATTTAGAGTCACATTCCATCCATTCCGGCGCTTCTCCATACTCACCTCATGTCACCCCACACCAGCGCTAGAGACCTCGATTTTGAGCGCTGACAAAAATCTGTCACTCTCACTCCATTAACTATTCTACATATGCACACCATTAACATATATCAAGCAGAAAATCGTTGCTGGCTCTCGTTCAGTAAGTACTCCTGGCTCTGTCAAGCCTGAGCTTGCGTTCTTAAGAAATTTGCAGAATTATTTGGCTATGAACGAAAACATAGCAGTGCAAACTATAATGTGTATAAAATACCTAAAGCTTGAGAGCGGTGAGGATAGTGAATGCTTAATTAGGTTTGATCAGGCAATGTTAGCGTATTTTGGAAATAAGGTAACTTTAGGAATTAATTTGTCAGAACACATAGGTTACGTAAGATAGGTAACGTTGCACCATTTTGTACTAGATAAAGTTATTTAATGAACGAACTTATCTGTAATACCTCTATGTAATGTGTGATGTGATGGTCTGAACTGTACAGGATAGGCACATGGTCCTGTTACCCCCCTACAAACATGTTAAAAGGTAAAACTGTTGGACCAATACACAGTACCACCAATACATTTACACCAGTTATGTCTTTAACCGTCCACACCATCGGTTTGCATTTCATGATTTTCCGAACTCAAAATAATTCGGCACCACGTTCTGTGTGACATTTTTCTCTGCATCGCCGGAGTAACTCTTTGGAATGCCTCCCTCACAGCGTCCTTCAAGTCCACAACATTTGCGTACCAATGCTCAGCAACAAGTGTCTTTGATGAACCCCAGAGTGAATTGTCACATGATGTGGGCCGCAGTGTGACCAGACAAGTGGAGCTGGTAATGCAGGTGATCCACGGGCGATCCAGCTTTCTGTAAACATCTCATTAAGATATTCACGAACTGAAATGGCATAACGGGAATGCGCACCATCTTGCTGAAACCAGCGATCCTCTCTGCCACATCTGGGATTATCCCTAAAACTTCCGGTAGCAAAACGTTTTTCCTCCCACCGCAGAAGTGTCTGTTTAGGATGTGGCTCACATACGAATCGCATCTGGAGGTTCGTACGCATTTGTAACGATTGTCCAGTTTTTGGTCTTTCATGTACCCAGACACTTGCACAATTATGCGTTTTTTAATGCTGTAATCACTAGTATCCGCCATTGTTTACGCCTGTAATAGACATCAGATTGCAGCGTAAGATTAACGCAGTCCACAGTAGTGCATATATGCTACGTCTATGCTATGTCGTATATACACGTGTGTCCGTTTACAGGGGGTAACTGGACTTTGCGACCGTCTGTATAATGCAATATTAGTGGACGTTGGGTTGAGGTAGTCGATTATTTTTAGCTAATTACACGTTAAACTTAAAAAAAACCGTTATTTAATTTTAAATACCTCTTAGTTTCATTAACCAAAATACATGAAAACTGTAAAATCAAATGCCGTGAATGAATCACAAGCAATTCAAAATCTATGAGCATTCATCACATACTTTTCGTTCCATAGTACTACACAATAAATGATTTCACTTAACAAACACATGGAATACATTCCATGAAACTATGCATAATCTTTACTACATCCAAATTTTACAGTTCTCTTTTTAATATATTTCCGTTTCAATTTTTCTTTACTTTTGTAGCTCAATAAAGATTGAAGAAAACAAAACATTAGGGACCTCTGATTTTCGGGGGGAAAAATTTCTGCACTAACTTGTTTGAATGTCATACGCGCACCTCTGCAGTTTTGCTTCATTGTAATTGGCAGCGTGTCTTTGTGAAAACACGTTTCTCATTTAACTGTAGCGACGAGTAGAAGGTTACTGCGATGCCACGCATCTGTGATTTGCAGTAAAAGTTAAGACACGTAACAAATAAGAAACAGCCAATCACTGGCCATGAAGTAGAGCTGCAGATGTGCACAAAAGGCCGTGAAACAAACTGAAGCAGAAATGTTTTCACGAAACACAGGGGTTCCTTATATTCATTTTATAATCTTTCATCAAACCACGACTGTTTTATCTCTCTCGTAAAGTAAATTGATGACTCGCATCAGCATTTCATTTAAATAAATCTTCTTCTGCTATCAACCGAGTTGGCTGAAATGGAAGGCAAATGTGACTATGTAAACAAGTATGCATATTCCTCGCGCCGTTACCTCCATGTTATAGAAAATTGCCGTTCATTAGCATGAATATCTTTCGCTATGTCTGTCTGTCTCAGTTTACGTTCTTCATACTTCATAACATGTTCCTACACCCTCGAACTCTCCTTGCATTCAAGAGAAACCAGGAGACGCATTTGCTTATGAGAATCAGTTAAATTCCGCACGGTTCTGAATAATTCTAATACGCTAAAATCCATTCGTAGTTCACAAACAATTTCGCCCAGTGTTTCGAATAATGTATGGAGCAGCCCGGGAATGAGAGGGCGGGGGAAATGGAAGATCTCCGAGAAAACCCGCCGACCAACGGCATCGTCCGACTTGATTCCCACATACGAAAATCCGGGGATCGACCCCGTCGGGAATCGAACACGGATCGCCTTGGTGGAAGGCGTATTATATAACAATTCGGCCACCTTGGCCCGTTAATATGATGCTGTAACCGTATAATTTTATTGGTAGAAAGTCTGTAGTAAGTTCAGTGAACGATTTTATCTGAGTTTCACATACATCCGGTAATTACATTTTGAAGTAAGGTAGCATGCAAATGTTGTTTCCAGCTATGTAGGAGGGCTCTGAAATAGTGCTTATAATTAGCATATTGCCGTAACAATGACAATCCACCCTTTTTAAAATATGTTAACTATTCGTACGTAAGCTCATTGAGCACATTTGGAATAGTTTCGTATAAAATCTCGTGGTAGATGGCACCCTTATGAGAAGTCCTGGAGCCACGCATTTTTGTCTGCTGGAGGCAATAAAATCGTACGCTATAATGGCGACATTGGAGCCTGTGTAAAAAAAAACTTACTTTTTGTGTGAAGCCCTAAATTTGGTGTGCAGTGTTTTCGTCGTAGACAATTATGTATGGGACTTAGGGCGATGGCCGTCTAATGATATTGTTGGTTCTTATGGCGGTTTGTCAAGCAAACAATCCTTTTTGATTTTTCCAGATACCGCAGTCTGGAAAAAATGGATTTAGCCACCTCGATAGAACCCAAATGGTTATTTTCAAACCGCGTGTTGTATTTTTTAAAGCCATAGAATCGTAGTTTAAAGTATAGGATTTGTTAATATTGAGAGCTAATACAATTTTCCAACTGTTTATTTCAATTCCTTGTGTGGACCATTGTAGCTCTGCGTCATGGTTATTGATTGAATGTTTTCTCGGCATCTCGGGGTTCTACTCGCAAATTCCAGACGTGTAGTGTCACAGTCAAATGAGAGATACCTATACACAAAAACATTCTACCGATAACAACAAAGCAAAGTTACAGTTGAACATGCAAGGCACTGAAACAAGTTCGTTCAAATTTATTTAAATAAAAAAAATATGTGCATTTATTAACCGCAATGTAACTGGGCAAATTTCACCAGGTTTTTTTTTTAAATATAGAACACGATTGACACCATTAATACGCTAGGCGGACAAGAACTTCTCACAAAGTAATTTGATATTCAGAACTTTCAAGCAATCTAGCCGAAATAAAGCCAGCCGTTAAGAAGACTTTCACAGCACACAGTGACATCTAACACTCTTTAACTACTTGTATAGATCCCAGTGCAGCCAATAACTGACGTAGTGTGCTTACGTCAATAGCACTCATATGTAGACAGGAAAAATTCGCGTATTCACTGACCTGAAGGCTAGCTTTTAAGAATATATATACGTGTGTGTGTGTGTGCACTAAAGCACACAGCAGCTGTTTACTAACTACTCGCTGACACAGTGATATGGGCCTGCGTTGAGTTACATTTTTATTATTGGCCCAGCGATGTACACGAGGTGTCAACTAAGTCAAAGACCAATTGTGAAAGTGATACTAACTAACAGTTTATGGAATTATAGCTTGTGCCTAAAAAAACGCTAATTTTTCAGGTCCCTACTCATGTGCCTTTTTGCGTATTTTTAAATACATTGTGTATCAGCTCTGCAGACTATAACAATTTTAACAATAGTATTTTGCTCTCTTTTAACAGATTTTAAAAACAACATTATTCGGTAAGTTTCAAATACTGTGTACTGTTTACTGTGACGCGTGTACTGTGATGTCAAATAACGAAGTGAATGAAAAATTTGATTCGAAGTGGGAGAAATATGCTGTTCTTCTACATCTGTCAACATTAAATTAGTATTATTAGTGTTGTATGAATGTACTGATCAAGGTGGAGAAGTGGTAAAACACTCGCCTCGCATTCGTAATGACCCGGATAATCTTATTTCGGTTTTCCAGTTTTTCCCCCCCTTTAAAATCACGCTAGGCGAATGCCGGTCTGTTTCCATAAACAGGTATTTCCCTTCCGCTCTCTCATTCAACCCACCGTGTACAACTATCAAGAAGCGTTCAAATTAATAATAAGCAGCAAACGTGACTGGGTGTATAATAAATATTTGACCTTATAAATGTAAGTTAAATCCTATATCTAGAGACGATGTTTTTTTATCGGGAAAACTTGATTGCTGGATTTAAGCATACGTTCAGCTCATCAAAACATATGAGCTGTAACCCTATTTGATTGAGCCAAAAATCGTTCCACTTTTGTAATATTTTATGCCTGTTATTGGTCTGCAGACAGCTAAGGAGGGTCAGACGTGCATCGCCCAGTCATACATGTTTTGAGTAACTACAGTGTTTTCAAGGGAATGTTGACAAAAACATTTTCGCGGTATACCATCAACATGGGGATGCGTTGTATTAGAGCACTGGGCTCTTATCATGAAGAAATTGGGTTCGAGTCTTGGCCTGACCGCGTTGTGCTTATGTCTTAGTAAGTTGCATTGCATACATAGAATCCCATACGTGGGTGTTACAATGAATACTTCTAAAACACTACTGTTTATTATACAAACGAAATTTACTCTGATTTCAGACCGTATCGTTTACATAAGTGAATGAAAAATTATTTAAATAATGTGTGGCAAGTGATTTTTATAAACGGTTTCATTATTAATTAAAGTGTTTGGAAATTGACATTTTTTTCGGACGATTTTAATAACATACGTATCAAACGGCGAAATTAAGTCCGTTTTGTATTCCATTAAGTTATGTTGTAGGCTGCAATAGTACACAAAAATTAGCTGGTAATCTTCGCAAAGTAACAATATTTCGTTTTCCATTTAAGTATTTTCGGTACATTTACTTATACAGATCATGTTACAACTTCTAACGTAGTGAACATTATATCTCATGGCGCTGAATGTTTGATTTTATTCGTAACTTATGAATAATACATTTATTTTAAATACTTTTAGTGAAATTATTCACAAGGTAACATTTAAACTCCTGGACTATTTTCGCACATAATGTTTTACGTATTCGAAAAATAATTTAAAGTAATATTTTCACTAACTAAAATTATATGATCTTTGAAAGAACTGTGCAATGGGGGTGCATGACTGGATTTGTTTGTATGGACATACTCCATTGCGAAATAAATGACCGTCACAAGAAAACTAAAAGTAAAAATAAGACAAGAAAACATAAATAAGCAGAGTATGCTTTAGTCATCAGGATACATACACAGCTTGAAATTCCAAAACTGGAATCTGGTCAGATAAAACAAGGAAACAAACAGAAAAAACCTAGGTTGACATGCGACACAACGATGAGACGAAAAAAACACAAACAGAATTACAGCAAACGACACAACGATGAGACTAAACAAAACACAAAGATGTCGGACACAAACAGAAAAAACGACAGACAACACAAACGATGAGACGAAATAAAACACAGTAGTTTTCCATACAGTCAGTATGAACGACGTTTCGGGAACTGGAATCTGTTCCCGTCATCAGGTAGACAC
>PNEQ01024041.1:0-12083 GCA_003012365.1 Medauroidea extradentata | reverse complement strand
TTGAACCCTGTGTGTCTACCTGATGACGGGAACAGATTCCAGTTCCCGAAACGTCGTTCATACTGACTATTTGGAAAACTACTGTGTTTTATTTCGTCTCATCGTTTGTGTTATCTGTCGTTTTTTCTGTTTGTGTCCGACATCTTTGTGTTTTGTTTAGTCTCATCGTTGTGTCGTTTGCTGTAATTCTGTTTGTGTTTTTATCGTCTCATCGTTGTGTCGCATGTCAACCTAGGTTTTTTCTGTTTGTTTCCTTGTTTTATCTGACCATATTCCAGTTTTGGAATTTCAAGTTGTGTATGTATCCTGATGACTAAAGCATACTCTGCTTATTTATGTTTTCTTGTCTTATTTCTACTTTTAGTTTTCTTGTGACGGTCATTTATTTCGCAATGGAGTATGTCCATACAAACAAATCCAGTCAACAAAAATTATGTAGTACATTTTCTTGAAAATATTTCCATTATTTTGTTATTATAGTACGTTAACAGCAGCTATTATCTTCAAGCACTTCAAGTAAACTCGTAAGATTTTAAGAGTTAAATTTTTTACAGTGGTCGAAAGTATCCCATAGCTAGTTACGAGTTATATTCTCTTGACAACAATTTCAGTGGTTTTATCGTACGATAAAACCTCATTATAAATTACATTTATAAAATGAACTTATTTATAAGCAATGGGGCAAAATTCAATTTTTATATTTCAAGCGATGTCAGAGCTGACTTAGGAGCACTGTACGAACTCGCTTCCATGGACTTAATAAGGTTTCAGATACAAGAAGAGTATCCACTTGGTACGTTTGATATTTCAAGTCTCTAATCTAATTGAATCAGTCATTCGAGAAACAGAACATGTCACTGGCAAAAATAAGTTGTTAAAAAATGTAATACTGAAAATATAAATTTTTTGATAAAACTTATAAATAATGTAATGTAATTTTAAAAATTGTGGAGTGTGTGTTGCTTCTGCGTTGACCAGTTGAGTTTTGCACTAAAGAGTAAATATGCATAAACCTATATTGTGAAAATTGTGACATGTGATGTTTCTCAAATGACTGATCCAATTCTTGGTGGTTTCGCACGTATTGAACAAGAAACCTCTGTTATTTTGTAACCAGCTTAAATTATCATTGTGCGGTGATTTATTGTAATGCATAATGTTTTGACTTACTTCTGGTAAGCGACTTTCTTTGAACTGGTCCGATGCAGATGTAATTTTCCGAGAGAAGTATACATGGAATCCCTCAATAGATGTCCGATACAACCGAAAGAACACTGAATATATTCCTCCTTTATCCATCCCGTTGTTCGCGTTTCAAAATGCAATCAACTGAAGCGAGAAGAAACAAGAGAGGTATTATTCACGCAGTTTGAGCGGCATCGCCGACAAAAGAGCAACAGTGGTGCCGGGAGAGGCAGTGGAAAATATCTGCAAAGGAAGCAGTCGACTGTCTCCTCTGCCATGTAGCCATTGTCTTCGAGTTGCCATTCGGCCTTTCAGGCTCCCTCGCTCGGAAGAAGTCGGCGGTCCCGCGACTCCAAGCACGTCCCTGCAATCCCATTCCGTAGTCGCAGTCCGCCACAATGGCGGGCGATCCTGGAGCAGAGGAGGCGCCTTTACTGTCCCTGAATGCATGAAAACAGCTTCCACTCCCGTCTCTTAAGTGACCTGAACAACCCCGCCAAACGCTCCCTACTGTCGAGGCAGTAAAATTCCAACCCACGCAATGAATTCGCAACAGCTTCGTTTAGCTCCATCCGTCTCTTGAGAAAAAATAAAGTCTGAATTGCCCACAGGTGTCATATAACATTTATGAAAATTCACTCATTGGAGTAGGGTAGGTTATCTGAGTCACGTGACTAGGTTTTGTCGATTACCTGTAAGCCTACTCGATAACCACCTGCAATGATATTCAAGGTTTTAAAATTACGGAAATCCAAAGCAAAGCCTAACATATTTTGCTAAACACTACATAAACATTGCATTATTTACTAATATTATGTTTATATTCAAATATAATATTAGTTTTAATAGCCTACTTGACAAACAGGCTATTAGTTGGAATATCAAATACGGGTAAACATTGTTGGAGTAAAATTTCAAACACCAAAAAACCTTAAATTTTGGCTGATCCACCCTATCCTCGTGAATTTTCATAAGCGCCTATGGAATGAAAGCTAAAACATATTACAAGTCATTTAAGGGCTTGGGCCAGAGTGTGCACATTTCTGATGATAATTATTTTTCAAAACCTAAGAGGGAGCCGAGATCTTACAATCGCTGTGTAAAGATTTCTAAACTTGGTTTGATGTACATACTCTGATCCCGTCGAAACAAAATATAGCATGGCGGTTGCTAAATTGATAATTTACGAGATATACTCTTTTTAGTAAATAAGCTGAAACATTTATACCGTTTCTCTTGAAAAATTACAATATGTAGTGAAAACAATTTGTAGCAAAGTTACAGAGCAAATGAAGTGTGAACACCATCCCGTCCCATACGATGGAAACATGGGGTCACCTCTGTTATTATGCGTGTATTTCTGTACATGTACGTCTGCAGCAACCATCCTAGTGAAGAAAGAACCGAAATGACATAAGGAACAAAACAATGTGCAGCTTTCCGAACACGCTCAGAGAGACTGTTTCTGAGATACAGGCACTCAAAAGTCAGAGCAATGCGGTAAAGCCGACAGGTAGGCAACCCGTGTAGCACGTACATGAAGACATGCTGCCAAGGAGCTACTGCAGGTTTTTTCAATTGACCCCATCTTAAGCTTGCGCACCGCGTTTGTGCGAACCATTAGTTTGCGTGGACCATCTTTCATGACGGTGTGCTATAATAAACATCAATACAGTCCCGTACAGTACGTAATTGAAGGGGATCGACTTCACTGTCTACAGTACTGTCACTGTATGCTGACGGCACATCAACAAAACTCGGACATTGTGGGACACATCCTGTGGACTGATGAAGCTCATTTTACCCAAGAAAGTGTACTTAATTGGCACAACAACACCATTGATCACAGTAGTCCTCATGTAATTCGAGCCAGGGTGTCATGTCTGATGGGGCATAAACATCTGGTTTGATATCCTGGTAAGCCGGTTGTCTTCCCTGACAGACACACAGGAAGTTGGTAAGCAATGTTTGTCCGCGGAGTACCGCAGGAACTCTTAAAGGATGTTTCACTAGCGCTGCGACGCGTTATGCACTAACAACATGATTGGACATCGGCGCATTGCAGTGCAGTATCTCATCAGTAATTAGATCGTATCTGTCCATGGCGGTAGATAGGAAGGGATGGACGTGTATCCATGCCACCAAGGTCACCGGATATTTGTCCCTTAGACTACTCCTTGTGGGGAATCTTTAAGCGTGCGTGGTAGATAAATAAACGCTGAAAATATCACTTTATTTCTACGCATTTTTCGACGCCAATATGGATAAAACACTCAATGACAATCCTATATAATGGTGTTTGTCAACTTTATGAGTAGAATTACTAATTCGTTACGCGTCATCTCTAGCGCCGCAGTTAAATATACGAGTTTCCGGCATCATAGATTGTGCCTCAGAAGTTCGTATCACTGGAAACAATTTTGTTTGAAACGTTGTCTAAAACTATTATCTGGGATTGCTATTGTTTAACTATCGCAAATTGGCTTCAAGGAACCTACAATTATAGATTAATGCTTTTAGCGTTGAGTTATGTACCACGCCCTCTTAAGGAACTAGTGCACTATGTAACTGTGGAAAGCATCAAGTAATATATTGACAGACTGCATGTTTCTGTAATCATGTAATCAATCCCTTGCGTGCAGTGCACACCGTGGTTGTAAGTGTCTGTGTTGGGATAGATAGAGGACAATTCAACCACATGCTACTTAGAAACTTACAACGTGTCATTAAGACTGTTTCGTATAATGAAAATACAAGGATGTAATCACGGTCGTGTCTTGTGCTGGTACGTACACATTGTAGCTCCTGTGTTTCCAACAAATTGTAATGTTTAATTTGTTACATAAATATGATTTATTAGACATATATGTATGTATATATATATATATATATATATATATATATATATATATATATATATATATATATATATATACCACTCATAAATCCCTATTAGTGATGAAGAAGACATTTATAATGAATCTACACTACTGTAAAATAATAAAACAAGACTAGGTATCTCTGATTTCAAAGTTAATTTAATGTCATTACTTGCTTGAGAGTTATGTGAATAATAAACCTGACTAATATACATACGTAAGATACGTTGATAGATGGCATTTGAAGAAATACATAAGTAAGTGTAAAATGCATGTATCTGATTTTCTAATGACGATGACATCTACCTTGGGATTTCTTACTACAAGACCATGTCCTAGGACTAACAACAGTGGTATTTAGTAGTATTTTAAATTTAACATGTCAACCCTTTGATTTAAATTTCTATCACAAACGTTTTCAGTAGTAGTTGTAAAATTCCGGCTTATAGACTATGTTATATTATCAGGCATAGTCAGTTCTACTACAGCTTTTATTAATTAAATTCTAACTGAATTTTCCCCTGAAATTAATGTTAGTTTGAATTTATATTTCTGAGATTTAAGCCAATTACACCGGAACGACCTTCGTAAGAAATGACCAGTTGAAACTTATCTTACCGAAGGTTTTCTTCCGTGTAGTTGACTGCGCGAAAATACCTCTAACTGTCCTCTCGGGTTAGAGTCGTTTCCGTAGATACATTTCCTCCCAGGGACGTAGGTAACCTGGTCTCGAAGTCGGACAACAGGCTGACGACCAAATCCTCAACTATGACACCATTTCTAGCGATGACAGTACCCGTGACGATCGTCAGCTCTTGTTGAATCTTCCTCCTAAGGCTTAATGTTTGGTCATGCACGTCAAAATGTACTGAAGTTCGTCTTCAGCCATTCTTCTTAAATTTTCTAAAATCTCTTTAATAATTCAGTACGGTGAAATTGTCCATCAAAATGAACAACCGTCTGTTAGAAATAATTTTTATTAAAACAGAATATCAGAGAGTCATAATATTCTGGATGTTCCGAAATCCTCATTCTAGTATCTCTTATTGGAACAATTATAATAATTATAATATATTATATTAAGGGCCGTATCTATAAACGGCTTTCGAATGACAACCAACTGTCATCCCCATAGAGAAAGCATTGGTGAGCAGTTGATAGTCATACGAAAGAGGTCTATAGTTTCGGCCATAAATCTACGTTTAGCTCGGGTTTCTATGACCATTGATAAAACTTTGATGTACACATTACTGATCGTCACAACCACAATATTAGTAAGTCCTTTAAATATGTGATCTACAAAACGGTATGTTACAAAATTTTAACAAAAAACATTATGTTGTATTGCTGCATTACACGTGCCACTAAAGACGTCCTGCCTGCGCCTCTGCACACAAGTACCTCCCTTCCTCCTTTCTTGTAGTCGTGTGTGTTGCATACCACTCGGTAATAAAACTGTACATCCCTAGTGTTCCTCGGGAGCATGTCACCATGTACGTGCTACGACGGTTGCCTATCTGTCTGCATAACCACAACGCTCAGACTTTTGAGTGCCCGTATCTCAGAAACAGTTTGTCTGAGCGTGTTCGGACAAATGCACCTTTTTTTGTTCCTTATATCACTAGAAGCTCATCCTCATGCTACAGGCGTGCATATACAGAAATACAAGCATTATAACAGAGGCAACCCCATGTTTCCATCGCATGGGATGGGATGGTGTTCACACTTTAATCCCTGCGTACGTGTCGTCACGCATCTGAATACAATTCGTAATGTCAGCGTTCCATTTGTAGTGGTTTTTTAAATTTTTATCGTCACTTAACATGTTCATTAACACAACTACCACTGTAGTATTACGTCCATACTGTTGACAATAGAAGTGTGGTTCCGACACTCATTATTCTTCTCTGACTACCTGTACCCGAGAGCCGGCAGCCAGGCCAATTGGAAACATGCCGTAATGTGTATTAACCAAAGAGAGACGGGGGTTGTATTAACGAACTCAGGCAGCCAATAAGCGGAAATGTTCGCCCGTATCAAATGAGTCTCACGTTATTTCATGTCTTTAATACTATTTAGTCTGTGCTTCTGTCTGTTCAACTATGGGAAACATTTTTCTTAAAATCCTGAAGAGGTATGTTTTGTAATAATTTTTTTTATCATCATGTGTATGTTTCTAGTGGGCATGTCGCTAAAATATAGCTTGACTCAGTATTCACGGCGTCTCTTATAGGACGGCTTCGTTCGAAGAAGCAGTAAATCCGGCGAAGGAAGACCTTTCAGTGGAAGGAAGTCTATAACGGCGCGTTCGACGAGGCCATTACGGAGAATGACGTTCTCCGGGTCACCTGGGGTGGCGTTGGATGACATGTCCTCAGGAAGGAGAGAGGCTCGCGTGATGGCGCTATTCAAGGCAAACACTTGGGGAGTTGGGGAGGGGATGAGTGGACCTGTTTTAGAAGTTTGTAGCGCGGTTGCCCCGTCTCTTACCCAGGGATGCCCTGCTTGCCGTCGAGCAAGACTTTGGTTGGCTACACAAACTTCAAGCAGCTTTTTAACACCCTGTCAGCTCCACGAACATTTATTTCTCCCCTCACAAGTTTTATATATGTCGCTGTCTGCTTTTGTGCTTTGTCTTGTGTTCCGTGGGCTGAAACTTTTCTGTACGTTTAAAACAGTTTTCTTTGGTAACATCGGAAATAACTACAGTAAAAATATTCACGAAATGTCTTTGTAATACACAAATACAGCACCAGCGTTTGTATATATTTGCACGCCCTTTGTAGTTTTTTAAGTTGTCACAAAAAAATTTTTAATGACATTTTTTGTAAAATGTATGCAGAAGGCAGACGTATTTTTATACAAAGAAAACAATTAATTCGCTTTATAAATTCAGTTGGATGAAACTTTTTTTTTACGTAGAAAGTCCATCGAAACCGAACTGTCAAGGAAATTTTTTGTAGGACTGCAAAAGTTTTTCTTGTTGAAATACAAGTTAGATGTTGGTAACAACAATATATAGACTTGTTATTGTACTTGTAATGGTAAAAAAACTAAATTATAATTACTTATGCTATCCTGGTAGTAAAAATTAACTAATTTGTAAAGTAACAGTCAAACTTATGATTTTACATGCAATTATTTTGAGTAAAAATTAAGAGACGCATTTCCAAACCGAACCTATAGTTCGTTACCTGTCCACTTTTTCCATTAAACCATCTCAGCTTACGAAGGTCTTATACAATGTTTTCGTGTTTGCGTATTTAATGACTCATCTTTGATTACTCTGTAGAACGTCACTTATATGTGTATCGTCTTTATTCCAGTATGTGCATGTAATTTCCAACAAACCCTAAGATTTTGTTGGCTAAAAGGTTCGTCTACATATTTTACAAAGGAAATTATTTAACTATACAGATAAATAAATCGCACTTTTACAATTGTTTTAAAGTATGAAGGAAAACATTGTAAAGTTAAAATAAAAGTATTATATTCTGCTAGCATGTGAATATAATTAATTTCTATTGATATATGTGTGATATTATTGTTGCAGTGTGTAACTAAAAATGTTTTCAAAATAGTTTCCTGGCTGTAGATATATATAAAAAAATTTTCTGTGTGTATAACCTAAAATCAGATGAAATTATTTATTGAATTTTACGAATTAAATGTCTTAGCATCGAAACGAAATATTGGTAAGCTGACATACGAACGAAGAGCTCCTTTACGTATATTTACTTACGTCGCCATGTACTGAGAAGTAATAATGCGTTGATTTCATTCGTTAACCGCTTCAGTTACACATTTTAACTGACTGACGAAGTTGATGTTAAGTTTGTTTATACAGAAGCTTCATCAGTAAAATTTGACTCTACTTCCTCATTTCAATACTTTCTAAATGAGAGAAAATGAATTATTAATTGCACGCAAAGTCAATAAATGTGTTCTCCAAAATCGTAGTTAATACACGATATAAAAAAATGTTCAAATAAACTACCAAGTATGTAACGTACACAATTTTGAGAACTCGTGTTTCCGGCACCATAATAGAACATAATTATTGTAGTTATTTCCTAAGTTAGTTGTTGGTGCTGTCGCAGATTGCCTTGCAATAACTACAATTAACTATCACATGTATACACTCTATATATTGAATTGAAAACAGCGAAATTTAAATGATTTATTAAGTTTCAAAGCTTTTCAAGTGTTGTATTCAGAGTCCTGTCAGTGTTGACAAGTAAGAAAGGGAGAAAACAACTAATAGGAGTAACATATAGAATTTGTTAACGAAATTTTACTATTTAGTCAGTGCAAATTCTGGATCATTTTGAAATTTGAAAATTTTAGTTTCGTTTTAAACCAAACTGCCATTACAGTTTATACTTTACAATTACCTTAGAATACCAATACAAAATTACCATCATTTCGAAAGCAAACACAGAACTGATATTTGCTTCTTCTTTACTGAAGTGACATGCGTGTTTTGATCATTTACACTATGATGTAATGTTTATATGAAAACTACAAAGTCGGTGTACTGCTATTGCGTCATGTTTGAGTTTTAGTAACTATATGTTTCGTTTTGATATTCTCTATGGAGTTACATTAATTTTTGAAAGCCTAACTTTATCACAAAGAGTTTATTATTAAGAATTAGATTGATAACTGGTAATAATATCTTAAAATTCTATAAGCAGCGTTAATTATTTAGTACTCAGAACTTTGTAGTAGTTAGGGTGAGCGAGTTTTGGTCAGCGTTTAATATCGAGGTATATAGCGCTGGTGATGAGTGACATAAGGTGAGTATCGAGCAGTGCCGAAATAAAAGGGCGGGGAAAATGTATAACCCCGAGAAAACCCTCTTATCAACGGCATCCTGCGGCACGATTTTTACATGCGAAAATCTAGGGACTGACCTTATTGGTAATCTAACCCGGATATCCTTGCTACGACCTTTCGGTCTAACAGTTCGGCCACTTCGACCCCTTAGTGGTTAGGGAATCAGTGTAACCTTCTAAAGATTGTCAATTTGAATCCCGGTGGAACCACACACACACCGCCTGATTGATTAATCGAAAGAAGTAAACGAAAAACAAAGTAAAATATGTGGTAACGTGAATCCCACTGTCATGTTTATTTGTACAGTTAACTTAAAAATGGCAAATAAAATAGTAAGTGAATATTACTGCAGACAGCAAATACAACAGACTTTAGGATATAGTCCTGCTACATATCCAACTTTCATACTAAATGTTTATAAGAAAAAATGGTACTCCCAAGTTGTGACAATATAATATAAAAATTTAAGGAAATATTCCTTGTAGGTATTATGAGTCGTATTTGTTTTTGTACGGCTGTTTTTTTTTTCCGGCACTTAAATACTTATTTCCAACAAAACTTATAAGCGAACCCATTTTGACTTTATTACATGAAGGTTTACTAAATATTATTAATAAAAATGAGACATTATTTATTTACGACTTTGAAATTCAAGATACACATAAAAATTTAATTATCGGCCGTATTCAGATTACGATTTGAAATATTTAAATGGAGGTATATGTTTCGAATTGAAAAAGAGTTGCCATGAACGTTTAAAAATTAAACTACAACCTAAAATATTTTCAATAAAAATTTAAAACAGTATTTGAAACAGATGCTGATTCAATGCTGTTAATATTTATTATATACACATGCGTATACATGTGCGCAAAAAGCGATGAGTTGTAGCGATCGTATCCGACCCGCAAATTAAAATTTTATCTTATTACTCAATCAAGAGGTTAATGGGTTATAATGCAGAAAGAGACAGAGTAATAAAGCTTGCGTTTTAATTAAATCCCAGCCACCTTGTACTGAAAATAATGGATAGTTAAAAATTAATTAAAGATAATTTAAGTACAGGCTGAATTAAAGTTGTTGAAGAGGAAGTTAGTCATAAACAATTTGTAATATCCCTATTTATTCTAAGAACGTACTTAAAGTAGGATTGCAAATTATAATAAGTCATATATATTACACGTATGACTAATTATACATATTTTAATATATGTTTTAAATTTATATATACACATAATTTTGAACAATTATTTCGGTCCAAAACTGGTGTGTGTTGGTGTTTGTGTGTATGTGTGTGTGTATATATATATATATATATATATATATATATATATATATATATATATATATAATCATTTACGGACCAAAGTATCTTTTCGAATAAAATATGTAATCTCATAGTTTTATATACATGCGCTTAGGCATTTCATTTGAAAAAATACTTCGGTACAAAAATTCTGACTGATCTGTAACGAAATACAAATAAAATAGCTTTCATTGTCTTTAATTCGCTTTAATTTAATGTACTTTTAGATGTTGGTAACTCTTCTACTTATAGTAAATCAATCTCGCTTTTGTAGTAAATTAAAATTTAGATAAGATATTTTTGGTGTTACCAAATGTTTTCTTTCGAAAATTTTCTTTGAGTAAAATCTTGTATTCTTTGTACATTTTTTTTGCATGTAGCTAGATTAAAAAAAACTATATCTAACTTTTGACATAAAAAATACTGCTAACATGTTTTGACATTACTGTTTTATAAAAATTACATATCTTTGCCGTAAATCTACTTTGCAGTGTTTCATAGTTCAACAATAAAGACATTTGCTGCAGCAGAATGTGTTAACTGGTAAATTAAGGGTATTTAGGAATTTCCTTACACTAATAATTTTTATTGTGTTAAATTCAAGTTAAAATATAATTATTCTTAGCATTGGCCTTTCAGTTAGTTTGATATTGTGATCATGTATCCATAGCACAGCAATCATACACATATATGTGTGTTTGTGTGGTTGTGTCTTTAGTATGTGTATATATATATATATATATATATATATATATATATATATATATATGTATAAAAGAAATAACAAAAATATAAAAAATAAACCTAAGTTGACATGCGACACAACGATGACGAGACGAAACAAAAATGCAGTAGATAACAGACACTAACAGAAATACAGCAACAAACGACACAACGATGAGACGAAACAAAACGCAAAGATCTCGGACACAAACAGCAAAAACAACAAACGACGTCACAAACGATGAGACGAAACAAAACAACAGTAGTTTGTCAGTTTAGGTTTTTTTTATATTTTTGTTATTTATTTTATTATATGTTTGTTCCTTGTTTTATCTGACCCGATTTCAGTTTTGGAATTTCATGCTGTGTATGTATCCTGATGACTAAAGCATACTCTGCTTGTTGATGTTTTCTTCTCTTAATTTTAGTTTTCTTTTGACAGTCATTTATTTAGCAATGGAGTATGTCCAAACAAATAAATCCAGACATGCACTCCCATTGCACAGTTCTTTCAAAGAAAGGGATATAGTAGCATCCAAAAAGACAACACGAAAACAAAATTTATTGTTGGAATATTACTGTATTTCTTTCCAGAATTGTCCGTATGTAGTATGTATGTAGACAACAGCTAATAATTGATACTAATTTTGTTCAATTTGACCCGGGGGGAGGGGGTTCTGCAACACGACGAAATTCGTTCGCAGTGGTGTATGCCTACAAATACTGATTCACTTAGGATTATCCAATGCACTGTAAAAAAATTTTCTCCGTAGATTTACGGAATTTCCGGTAAAAATTTCCCCAGATACCTCCGTGAATTCACGGAAACTTATTTCCTAATCCAACAGAAGTTTCCGTAAAACAGTTTCATCACACGGAACTTAGCCATACTTTCATGTCTATAATGCTACAATTGCATTTATGCAGATTTGCAGATATACCGGTGGTGTTTTTAAAATCTATCCGTGATATTTACAGCTTTCTAACCCATACATTTTCGATTTTTTCCGTGTAAGTGTCCGCAGCAGACTTATGGACATATTACGTATGATTCCGTAGTGTATATTTACTGTAGACATTTCCGTATTTTACTTTTACGGACACTATTTCCGTTTATTAACGGTACATTTCCGTTAAAATTTATAACGGTG
>PNEQ01024040.1:25686-101224 GCA_003012365.1 Medauroidea extradentata | reverse complement strand
CATGCAAACACGCCATTTTCCGCTCACAATGTAACGGTGGCAAACGTAGTAGCCACTTCACGACACAGATGGCAGCACCAAGCAAGGACGAACTGCTGGGGCGATAAGTGGCATCTTCTGTGACCACTGAGCATTTAGGCAGGCGTTATATTCAGTAAGAACCAATAATATGTACTTAAGCTACGAAATTGTGACACTTGTGTCAAGTGGCAATTATAGAAACCACAGTTCATTTAAATAGTTTTTAATAAGAAGAAATTGTCCTATAAAGGGATAAGGACGACACAGCTCGTGCATCTCCCCTCACCCTTCTAGCCGCTAGGCACATTGACATGCAGTCTTCTAGCCGGCAACACGCCTATGAGGAATTAAGCTGTGATTCTATTATTTTATGACGTCATATTAAACATAAAGGTGTAGTGTACACGCATATACCTTCAAAAACATTCTGCCCCAAGATTTTCGCAACTAAAAAGGACCGCTATAGAATTTTTTTTTCATTTGGGACTGGTAGAAATATGATTTGATTAATAGTGGTGAAAGTAGTGAATATACACAAGGCATAACTTACATTGAATGCTAATTATAAGCAGACATCGTTCTTTTAAATGATATAGGCTCGTACAACTACACCTTTATGTTTAATATTACGTAATAAAACAATAGGCTTAACACTGAATATCTCATAGAGGAGAATTGTCGGCGAGAGGACTGCGCACCAGTTAAGTGAGTTGCGTCCACTTAAAAGGTTGCAGAAATATAAACTGTTAAAGGAATAAATCAAAGCAATTTAATTACATCTTTATTCCTGACGTTGTGATTGTGTCGTAACACAGTTAGCCTTGTATTTTTTCAATATCTTAAATGAAATCAATGCTGTGCAAGAATTGTATTGTTACACACTTGAATGTATTAGCTGCTACCTAAGAATGGATAGAGTATATGTCGAGACGTAGTGTGTCGTCTAGGGCTCGAACCTTCACCCAGACAACCACCTTGTGCTGGTTTTGCGAGTTTAGTAACTAAATCATGTAAGGGAGTAGATATCGCTAAACCGTTACATAGCAATGTTGGAAATATTTTGTACTACGTATCGTAATTTTTAAAAACATTAGTTTATATAATTTGGCCAATTATCGACCTAATTTCTTAAAGTCAATAATTAACCAAAATAATAAAAACTCATGTTTTGAAAAATTAGTCTACAAAGTACAAACAATTTACAAAATTTCTATGTAACGGTTAAGCGATATCTGCTCCCTTTTAAAATTTAAAAAATAAAACTTACTAAAATATCACAAATAGGGACCAGTGGCCTTAATAGGAAATGCCCGGTAGTTTTGCAGTGTTTGAGTTATTTCAAAGTAACTTAATTTTCGCATCGAAGAATCCTTACATTGTCAGAAATATATCGTAACTAGTACCTCATATTTTTTGTTGCAATGTTCCCTTCAGATGTTCGCACCAAAAGCATTACATATTTTGTTATGGAAATAAACCAACATCAATAAAAATAATTTCTTTGCGAACGAAGGTGCATTATTCTGTAAACCAGCAACACAGAATTGGATGGAGTTATGCAGAAGGGAATCAATTCAACCAATCCACAGAGTAATTTATTTTGAAATAGCCATATGAAGTACAAGAAGAAAGTAAGATATACATCCTGCAAAAATAACAAGCATTATTACGGCCATACCACATAATTTTTATTCATTACTATAACTGAGAGCTGACTGTTGCGCAGTTTAATTAAAATTTGTTGTTACTGTATAGTTTATTTTTTTTCTAGATACAATTATACAGATTTGGCTAGTTAGTGCATTAACGGGAATTTCTGTAATTGTATAATTAGCTGAAGTCATTGTGTATTTCTTCTGGGAAAAATAGTTTAAGTACACACGTATTTTTAACGAAATCGTGCAGTAATTTTTCAATATTTGCTCTAGTTTACGATTTAAAAAATAATAATCATACAAACAGTATAAATGATGGGCCACGGCCTTAAAACATTATATCCGAATAAAATAAGACGCCAGAAAAAAGTGGTTTCTACAAGGTTTATATGGACAAAGTAGACTTTGACCTTGAATATCTCAGCTCCAGTAATTTGTGGATTACTTATCTTCTGCATAACCCCATACAATTGTGCACTGCATGACTGCTTTTAGTCATCAATGTTTTTACAGTATACCGCTTGTCTTGCAACAATGTGAACAAACTACTAAGCATGGTCTTAAACCTAGGACCTAAAGATGAAATAGTGTGCGTGCCATAGTAACCATATTGTGACGCACACTGACATGCTCAGAAATCAGTCAAGAAACTAGAACACTGGGTTCTATGGCCAGGGGCGTCGTAAACGGAGGGGTCACGTCCTTCCCCCCCCCAAAAAAAAAATTCCTAGTTTTTAAGATTTTTTTAAGATTAAGATTTCCTTCAGCTGTATATTAAATATTATGATGCAGAAACTCTTTAAATAGCAGCATTTTGCACATTAAAATATAAAATTTCCCGGTGGAGGACTCAGCTACACACCCCTTTATTACGTAGGTTATATGTACACTTTCTCTACCAGTGACGTCCTCCCAAAAATTCAAATGCTTACGACGCCGAATGGCACCCGAACGCAAATGACAAATATCTCCCCTACCCCTGCCCGAAAAAAAAAATTAGAAAAATATTAAATGTAAATAATTCCTTGCCATTACATACTAACCTATTGTGCTACGGCCATAATGTTAACAGTATTTAGCTTATTTATAATATACATGTTAAATTCATACTGCCACCCCAAATATTAAAATAAATTCACAATTACACGCTTGGTTAAAAAGGTAATGATATACTCATAACAAACAAAAATACCTCGTTAGATAGATAAATGGAATTTACTACCCTCTCGCCAGTTTAACCTACATTTTAGCACAAAATTACATTGAGAATAAAATAGAAAGACACTCTATTCCAAATTCGCACTTCGTCCGCAATTTTTCTGGCGCTGATGTCACAGAGGCTTCGACGCTGACTGGCTGACTAATTTTATTCGCGTCGCGTTTGTCGCGCAGTTGTAAATACAACATAAGGCAGACACACTGTACGCGAACTCATATTTTAATACAGTCCTGCATGATGTTAACGGGGAAGGATTGCTTGGGAATTGGGCGATAAACATGAAATGTCAAGGTTTGACAAGAGTGGGACAGGACCAATAGCTGGTAGGTAGGTGGGCGGATCGAAGTTTAGGCGAGGGGATAAGAAGGGGGAAGCAGACCCGGGCCGTCACTATCGATCCCTCGAGCAAGCGCCACGACAGATCGATACCAGCGCACAGCCCGCCGCTTCTACGTTTGTCTGCAACAACGACACTCAACTGCCCCGCGATAAGGGCGACACAGTACGAGTCTCACCTCACGCACGGACGGATCTAGGCTTTTTTTCGCCCGGGGCATGAACCGTGGTTTGCTCCCCCCCCCCCCCTTTTCACAACCCTCTTTTTTCCATCAGTCCAATCAACCCAACAGTAATAAACGTATATTGAATACGTTGTTTTGCGTTCGCGTGGATAACAGTACAACATTTCAGTAGAAATACATAAAGCCTATAGGTTATGTACTAGCTACCATTACAGGCGGTTCGGAACAAAGTGAGCACTCAACAAAGCCCTGCTAAAGTTCTAATTTCAGCCAATCCGTATATATCCCCGTGTAACGGCTGACGATGAGAAATATCTAACCTCTCTGGACACGTCACTTGATGTTTGCGTGTGTAAGATGAAATTGGGCAGTCAGTATGAATCGATACAGTTGAATAAAAAGTGTTTATTTATTATATAAAATACAATTATGTCAATGTCGGTTCATTCTGTTTCTGTACTGAGGTATTTAGATAGGAAAACACACGGGACTATATTGCGTAGTTGCGGTGCCAACCATACGAGCAGTAATGTAACTTAAGTTAATGCTGAAGTGTGTGCAACAACGGCTAGTGATACAATTCAAAAGTTAGATTTTTAGTGCTCACTTTATTCCGAATGACCTATAGCGGTGTTTTAAGTATGCATTCCAACTATAAATACTGTATTTATAACATTATATGGTATTCAAGATTAACAAAAGAACAAAAATAAAACCGACATATTGTACATATTTTTACACTCGTTTAAATGTCATTCCCAAGTAAAAATGTCCGGCACCACCCGCACCCCCTTTAATACGGCGCCCAGGGCAATCTACCCCCCCCCCCCCAATTTAACTGACCTCACCCTAGCCTCTAGACGCAAGTCACTGACCTGCCGTGCGGACTTCTCGCAGACAACTACTTCTGTGAGACATTCAACTGTTATCCTATCAATTCATGAAATATTATTAAAGATAAGGAGTACTGTACGCGCCGATAACTTTCAAAAGATTCTCCGTAACGATTTTCACACACTTAATAACCACAAAACACCCATTCCCGCCATGGACGGCTGTGTAAAAAAACTGTAAGAGGCCTGCCTACCTGTGCTTCAGATGCGTTGCAGCGAGTTATGACTGCTCTTTTTTTGACGAAACTATTTAACGTGCATTTTATTCGTATATCTACGAAAAGAACACGCTCTTCAAACTACGTCGCTATAATTTTAAGAATTCGACACGTTTATTAGAAACATCATTTTCAGGTCTCTCAAAATTGTTAAAAATAGGTTTTCCAGGCTGCCGTTACTGTAAAAATAACCGGAATTGAAAAAAAAAAAAAATTAGAAACAAGCGTAAGACATTTCACTATGCTTCCCACAAATAAAATAATGTGGTCACAGTTTGAGTACATTAGGTAAAAGGATAATAGTAAAGCACTGCACGCCAGCTGAGTGGCTTGTGCGGAGAGGCGATACTACATTACATACGTCAGTCAACGTCAACCTTACTACTCCTGCCTCATACACACAAACATAGTTTACCAACGAAGGCCCCTTAATATTCCGCTATACACCTGATGTATAATTATGTATTGTTTTAAAACCGTAATATTTTTTCTAGAGCATAAATCAGATATGTTTGTATGAAGAACCAATTTAATGTGTGTGTACTTTAAAAGGTTTGTACTAAATTTGTTTTACGCGTTAAACGTAATTTGCAAACAGTAATAGAAAAATGGATACTAATTATTTTCTATCACTGTTTACAAATTGCATTTACCAAGCAATGCAAATTTATGGCAGAAATGTTAAAGAACACACATTAAATTGTTTCTTCAAACAAACATTTTTGAATTACACTATAAAACAAATATTATGGCTTTAAAACAACAAATATGTACATCAGGGGTGTAGTGGAATCTTAAAAAAAGAGTAAGTGGACCGGACGAGTGAGCCGTGCTATAGCGTGGTACGGAAATTGTTTTCTCTTCTATAACTATTATAAACGTTTCCAATCCGTTTATCTACGAAAAGGAGACACACTTCAAACTGTGTCCCTATGATTTAAAAAAAATGTCGGCGTTTTAAAAACATGATTACCAAGTTCCTCAAAAGTGATAAAAATGACTTTTCACGTTGCTATAGCAGAGAAAATATCGATCGTAACAGTAAAAATAAGCCATAGAAACCTGCATTTGACTTTACCCAAACTTTCCACAAATAAAACAACAGGATCATCACTTGAAATCCCACTGAAAAACTGTTTCAACGAAAACACTGTACGCTAGTTTAGTCGGGAGAAGAAAACCTAAAAATCTTACTGTCAGAAGTATACTTCCATATGCCATGTCACAGTGGTGTATCGCGAACATCCGCTGTACCTTCAGACTCAAGAACAACCGTGGAGGCTCGCGTGACCTTGGAAACTACGTTGACTCACGTACGGGTTTTCCTGTAAGGTCGCGAGTACGACGACTCGACGTAGACACAGATCCGCTACAAGTGAGGGATTCTCTACTGGCTCTGACAAGCAAGTGTTCTTTTCAAGGACAACATCAAGTAAATAAAAATATGTTGCAAATACTCAGTGGTACGTTGACGGGTACCTTGTGAAACATGTTCAGTAACACCGTCTACACGCTAGTATTTCTGAAACTTAGACAACATGACAGTACTAATCACGAAATATAGAGGTATAAAGAATACGGGAAAACTTTAGCAATCACTGTACTTGTAACATTAATACAGAAGATATTCAAATATGGTCGCTTCCAAATTCATTAAACTAGCATACTCTTAGTATCACGAAACTGTGAAGTATTTTTTAAACACAAGAGACCTGGGAATCATAACAGCACATGCAAAAACTTGAAAACGGCAATCCTAAATATGTTATGAATAGTAAGTGAGCGAAGGAAATATTGAAGTGACATATTCTATTGATGTAATATTAATACGGTGTACGACATTTTGGTACAAAAAAACACCGCCACTAACCTCTGAAAAATAACTGCTGAAGACGTTAACAAAACATTGTAACCTTGTTAATGTACAGCTGATACGACTTGCCGTGTACCTGGGACAGCAGTGACAGTGAGGTACTGAAGCGAAGGAGCGATAACGACAGAACACTTAGTGTTTATCACCTCTATGAACAAGGCATTGAACTGGCGCTGTTTTCCTTGTCTTGCTGTAATTATGGTACTTACGCGCTGTTCCTATCATTGGTGCTAGTAGAAACATCTGCAGTGTACGACCCTATAGAACCTACGTACCTGTGTAGTAGATCGCACCTCTAGGTTAATAAGGTCACAACTCTGACATTTGCGTCTGGAGTACAGACCTCGATTGTCACGTATCTTGCAAGTCTTTGAAATGGTTGTTATAACAACACGTATTTAGCGATACATGTTAGGTACATTTTTGAGTTTATCCCTCAACATTGTATCGAACTTTGTAATATTTTTGTTACGAAAATAATACAATAATTATAACATGAAATTAGTATTCATAGTTGATATGATGTTTATTATATTTCAACATAAAAATTGGTGGTATTTCTTAAGAGAAAGCTTTCAACGCCTAACTTTTCCGTATCGAAAATTCAGATATTATCTTAGGACCATATTATTGAGCTGTGTCACTATTGGTTTGGCGATGCAAAATGTCAACACAACTGGACGAGATGCTGCTGTCTGCTATGATGGACAGACTAGACAAACTACTGCCAATATTTGAGACACTGTGAAATTACGACGATCATCGTCTGAGAGGCGTTTGTTCTTGGTTATTAGTACACCGGTAAGACATTTAATAGACCACAGAAAAGAAAACAGCAAGTTACTAGCACCCAGTTCAACCTCGAGAAGAGCAACAGCAGACCATTGTATCATTTAAGACCTGGACGGCGTTATGGAGTAACTGCCTATGCGTCAGTCGTTAGTTACATATAAAACACTCAACTTTGAAACAGTTGAAAAGAATTTTAGTCCAATATCCTGTTGTAATAAATCACGACTTTATAGGACTGAAGTACTTTTCGTGGGACAATTTCCAATCTGGAAAAGTTTGAGCCTGTTTGATTGATAAATCATGATTGGTGCATAATCGGTTGACGCGCAACTCCATAGAACTACGAAGCAGTGTTGCCAACATAGTAATTAAATTAACATACTGTCACTGTGACTGTGCTTTACTGGTGATCTAATTGTGAGGGTAAATTTATACGTGGCACCGGCACCATAGATGCTAAGCGAACATGCAACACTGACGAAATAGTCAAAGACAACATTAGCAATAACTATTATAAGCTGGTAAAGGTACAATGAGCACAGATAAAATTGACTTTGTCAAAAATTGCAATTAAACGTGGTATCAGAAATTAAGTTTTAACACTTGAACCACACAACTTATATCAGCAAGTGACGGTATAAACACACAAATTGACTGTAAGGAATGCATAACTATACTCTAAAAATAGTTAGTAGGCCCTAAATTTGCCACACGTGCGTATAGGGGCACTAAGAAAGAAGGTATGGTAGATTTGTTTCCCAGAAATCCATGGTAGCAATAATACGCGTTTAATAAAACAGCCAAATACATACTGAAGCTACCAGACTTATATTGTAACAAGTGTAATAGTTTGCATATTTACAAGGCGGAAGTATGGTAACTGTCCCATACTGCGTTTCGGTTAATTATTTCCTAAACATTTTTGGAAGTGGTTTACATTGTACGGTTTCAAAAGCGCTAACTGTAGTGTAACTGGCGTATTGTGGACTACTCTGTTTTGGTTTTCCAATACTTACTTTTAAATTACCTGTAGGATTTTCAATTAACATTTTTGGCTTCAGCGAAGAGGGTGTGGGAACATTTAGGTATGCGTAACCATCCTGCCTATCACACAGCACTGTGCCTCATACAAAGAATGGCTGAGCGCCCTGTAAGAAACTAAATTACTTTCTTTCTATCCAACTACAGGCACTATTGTGAACATCATGTTCAGACTCAGGAATCATTATTTTAAAAGCAACGGGATGAAAACAGGGCACAATATCCAGCAAGCCCACGAGGTAACAACGCATCCATTCATCAGATGTCCGTACTTATCTTGAACGGTTACGTTATCTACTATACCTTTACAAGCTTAACACTACAGCAGCAGCCAAGTTGTCAACCGACCAAGATATTTATTCTTTCCACGTGAAGATGATAGGCTATATTTTTGGACCACATATGTCAGCGAGACATTATAATAACCCATTATTTGCCGTACAATAAGTAAGCCTCGGCGGAAAAAAAACAAACTCGTCTACCAGCAAACATGACGAATAGCATTCTCAGCAGTTGTCAGCCTGGAGCACACTGGAAACCACGGACAGAGGCACCATGCTCAGCTACTCCGCACTTGCTCTAACAAGTAGAGAATCCTCGGTTGTGGATCTATGAGCGGAGACAGTCGTATAGTCGTCTGCTCAAACAGCGGTTAAGAAATACACAGCGGACCACAGCAATTTAAAATAACTAAACATTAAAAAATATTACGGAAGAGATTGAAAGTATGTGACATGACACAGACAGTCACTTTTTGAAAACAATACCGTGTAGATGGCATCCGTCCAGTTGCAAGCATGCCTCGATTCGAGATCGGAGAATGTGCATAGCACTACGCAACAGACCAGGAGTATCTCGCAAAATTCCCCTTGAATTCGATGTTTCTGGTTTGCGAGTGGTGACCTTAAGGACAAAGCAAAGTCACAGAAACGCCAAACAACCGTTAAATTGCCGCTATTGATGTCCCAACCACGGGGGTAGTATAAGGTCTGAATGAAAGCGGGGGAGTTAAGCCGAGAGGGGGGAGAGGTACATTCCAAATTTGCCAGCCGCCATATTGCTTTAACCTCAAAAGTACACACCAGACATATATTTTTATGGTAGATTAATGTATTATGCTCTTTAATTGATGTTTTAGGTTAAAAACTCTATAATTTAGCCCTGTTTACTCACCTCATAACTAATATTTCCTCAATTTTTTAATTAGCCACATTGATACCAGCCACGTCAGGCGTTTGTTTGGTTACAATTCCCGGGGACATGCTCCATCTGGACCCTTTTAACATCTTTGGTCCCAATAGTATGGAAAGTGGCTCCATCTTGCCATTTGCTATGCTATAAACGTAGGTTTGTTACTGATCTAATTACTTCTTTACAGAACTTCTTCCGCACCCGATGATCCACTCAGTTTAACTCCCGCACAAGCTGGATTTTGTATATGGATGGCAACTAAAACGCTGCGTGCAAATCAAGTCCGATCAGCCTCGATATTCGCTGGTGTCCGCTGTGCACGAGTAGTTACTGCGGGTTTCTTGTTGAATACTGAACCCGGCTCCTCGAAACTTGTTAAGCCGTGTTTTGACAGCGTAGTACGATGGCACACGATCGTGACGTCCTAAACAAATCAGTCAGCAACACAAATGAGTAGTGAGTGTTATAATTTCGTAGAGATATTCAATATTCAAATATGGTGTTTCCCAAATGAACTCGCAGTACAGTGCCTTGCTACACTCGCACCAGACGCTTAATGTAGTTTAATAATACTTAAATGTATCTCTGTCCAAAAATTAAAACACCCACAACTCATTGTGGTAGAAAATGGACTTATGGTTAGGGCTAGGAATATTTCGCGAGTTCAACGACCAACATGCTAGAATCCATTATCCTGTATATACCGAAGCCCTACTATTTGTACATTACCTGCTACTCATTCAGACAGCAGCCAATTAACGAATATACGGGGCTTGAGTATGTATAGGACATTGGATTCTAGCCTACAGGTAATTGAATTCGCGAATTTTTTCTAGCCCTACTTTTGGTGTTTCTGCAATGACTGATTCAAATTTAAGTAACGCCGAAATTCCCTCATTCAAACCGTAACGCTTTTATCTCGCCCGTGAGTAGTTTTTAGATACAACAGGTTGATAAAGCTGTTTTTACAGTTTGAGGGGCTCCGAAATGATTTTTTCTTATTGACATGATGCTTTGAAACTACCTTTCCGTTATCTTCTGAAGTGTATTTTCTCTTCGTATACTGACAATAGACACATGTTGAATAGTTTCGAGAAAAATATAGCATCACTGAGTGTCGGCTCTCTTGGAATAACCTTGCACGTTTGTTTTTAAAAAATAACCCCTCCCCTCCCCAACCATGAACTAGAACCCATCGCTAGATCCGCGTCAGCTGTACGGTACATAAGTTACTGCAGTAGTGAACACAATGAAGCCAGAATATCCTGGACAGTAGTACCGCCAACCTTCAGTGAGAAAATATCCCCTGCGGACGTAACAACAACACGCCGTCTAAGACGTCAAAATGTTGTACACTGGATAGCTGCGCTAGAGAGAATTCCAATAGGAATATTTGCTTATCAACGGTTATCTATGACTGATATTTTTATAGCGACTTGAGAGTAACACGGTAGAAGAAAAGCAATATTACTAAACAGGCCGTGCTAAGCTCTCAGCAATTGTGTTGCCATTCTTCAGCGTACTGTCGGCTGCCGGAAGTTACGTTAACTGTAGCATGCTTGTACAACAGCACACAATTGTATTTCCTTACACTAATACTGCGAGGTAAGTGGGCTTTACATCTCGTCGACAGCGAGGTCATAGAGACGTAGAACAACGACAGCAGTGACAGCAGCTGGGAGAGGAGTCTGTCATGTCCTCAGTTAAGGAACCATACCAACATTCGCCTGAAGAGATTTCGGGAAACCGTGGAAAACCGAAATCAGAATGGTCGGAGCCGGAAATGGATCCGAGTCCTAGCAAACGCGAGTCCAACGGCGTTATCGTGTCACCACCTCGCTCGGTGCTAATATGGTACAAGTACAAAAATATATTCTGCAATATCAGAACTTGTTCTACGGCAACAGAAATATACAGACTTTGGACAATCCTCCACATTTTTTAAATAGGTCGCAAACATACAACTCCTGAAAGTTTTCATACGCACGAGAAAAAACCGTCAACTATCTGACGACTGAATAAATCCAACCGCGTGATCAATACAATTAAGAAGATTATATCTACCACTTTTTCGTGAGTGCCTATCGTTCCACAAAACATTACAGTAGCTGTAGCATAGACAAGCGAAAAGAGCCGACTGATGCTGGAATCAGGCGCGACAATCTCTCTTTAAAAATAAATAAACCCCAATTACTACTAACTTATCATTTCGTGAAAATTGGGAGCAAACTTAAATTCTGACTTGAATAAACTCAATATATTTCTATTCGGAATTTGCGTCGCATCCGCCATTCCTGTCCAGCTGACGTCACAGAAACCTCGGCGCTGACTGGCGGACATGTTTTGTTTTTAACGCAGTGGTTGTGTCGCTTTTGTCGTGCGTATGTGATTCCGACATGAGACAAGAGTAGCGACATGGTAGGCTAGTTACGTAACACACGCCGTCTAACAGGCAGGCGGTGCACACTTTCACCCACCAATAAGAAGAAGTTTATAATCTGCGGAATATTACACCTTCATAACCTACAATAGTCAGCGGAGGAACAACTAAGGACGAATCTTGCTAATGTTACAAAACACTCGTATATACGCTGCGTCCGGTTATAACTTCTGAACGACACGAGACATCATTATACACGAAATGCCGACTGCCGTACAGTCAAATCGGGGTAACTCTGTACAATTTCAGGGTAAGACTGTATCAGACGTGTTCGTTTAGAAAAAGACTTTGTAGCTTTCTACCACTAAAATAACTTTAATAGTTGACAAAGTTATTTGTTAGGAATATATGAGTATTCATGAAATGTTTGATCATTAATTTGAGATTAAACTATCATAGTGGCACAAAGTTTGACTGGCAGGCACAAAGTCACCAGAAGAGACTGACTCAAGAATGGACATCACAAATCATACTAGCCATTAGGCGTACTTTCTTACTGCCAACAGCGTGCCTGTACGAGACATTCCCTACATAGGCAGCGTAAGTGTGTAACAGAAAATCCTTGGAGTGCGATAAAATCACGATTTCATATTTTCATGAAATAATGCTAGCATTGTAGACGAAACTTGTGAGTACAGTATCCTTTTACAAAACTGTTTTAGCTCCCACAATTTTCTCATAACGGTGCGTCAAAGTCAAAATTTTCTTGTTACACTGCCATGCAAATAGTGAACACCAATTGACTTAAGTAAATAAAATAATTTCCTGTGAGCTTACGTCCAATTAGCTATGCAATTGAGTAATTAAAAACCAGCAACATAATATGTTACATTTAAAAATATTACACGATATTTTTTATTTTAGTGTTTTATTGCGTAGCACATGGCATGTTATTTCACTATTTGTAAGATAGTGTAAACCTGCAAATTTTGACTTCGACGCACCATTATGATGAAACAATGTATGTTTTGGAAGAGAAAATTGCACTCACAAATATCGTCTACAAAATCAACACTATTTCGTATAACATAATGATTATCGCGCTCAATTGATTCTTCCTACGCTTTTTTCGAAGCCAATATGGATAAAATACTCAATGACAATCCTAGATAATGGTATTTGCCACTTTAATGAGTAAATATTTAGCCAAAATTACTAATTCGTTACGCGTGATCTCTTGCGCCGCAGTTAAATGCACGAGGTTCCGGCGTCAGAGATTGTGCCTCAGAAATTCGTAACACTGGAAACAATTTCGTTCAATACGTTGGCTAAAACTATTGTATAGGATTGCTATTGTTTAATTTTTGCAAATTAGCTTCAAGAAACCTACAGTTATAGATTAATGTTTTCAGCGTTTATTTATCGTCCACGCACGGTTAAGCTTTAGAAATGATAATCGCAGGCAGAAAAAGTGGAAAGACAGGAGCATGTCGTCAATCTAAAGCCCCGTACACACTAGCCATAATTCAGTATAGAATTCCGTATCAAATTCATTACAAGTAGCACTGCGACAGTATGTACCGCAACTACGCTGGTTCTACACAGAATTCCGTACTGAATTTCACAGATAGAGCCCGTCCTATTTTTCATCGCAGTGTATGTTCACGCGCATGCGCAATGCACAGTTTCAGCCACCGCGCCTGCGAAGTACACAAGTAGGTTGCCAATAGCATTTGAATAGAAATAAAATTTTAGTTTCCTACTGAGCAAAAGACCATCGAAGTTTACAAAATCTAAATAATACGAGAATGTTTCACTTATTTGGCAATTACACATACGTCTTGTATTGTGAAGTATTTTTCGGGAATTTTACAATTACACTTTATGGAATACTGCAACCAACATTACGAATATATTTTTATTCTTTATTTACTGAAACATGTTAGTAAACAAAGATAGTGTGTACACAACACAGAAGTTTTGCTACATAATTCTGGTATGAAATCGCAATCGAAATTTATAAACAGAATTAAGTTAGTAATTAAGAAGAGAATTAAGGATAGTGTGTACTGGGCTTAAGGGCGTTCAAGTGGGGAAAAATTCATAATTTTATATTTGCATAAAATAGTGTTAGTTTTGTAGACATTACTTCAGAGAACATTAACATCTAACGGAAAAAAATTAGCTCATCTAGTTTTCCCGTAATGTCACTTCAAAGTAAAAATTTGCATATTTTTACTTCATACAAAACTTGAAAACCAGTAAATATAATGAAATGGAAAAAATCTCATCAAAACTACACGTCACCGTCTACGGCTTGAAGCAATTATACAAACACATTATAAAATATTTCTGTGTTTAAAATAAATTTCTAAAAGTACCAAAAAAAATTTAAAATTTGAAATTTTTTATTTAACATAAACATTTTTTGTAACGGGTTTTAAATGCTACAGGCCATAGACAGTAACGCGTAGTTTCGATATGATTTTTTTCATTTCTTTATGTTAACTGGTTTTCAAGTTTTGTATGAAGTAAAAATACGCAAATTTTGACTTTGAAGTGCCATGACGGGAAAACTAGATGAGCTAATTTTTTTCCGTTAGAGGTATATGTACTCTCAAGTAATGTGTACAAAACTAACACTATTTCATACAAATATAAAATTATGTTTTTTCCCCACTTGAACAACCTTAACGATGCAGCAGCCGGTTGAAGTGACGGTAGAGCGACGTTGTCGTGACGATGAAACTAGTCACACAGCTGGTTCAGCTATGGCAGGCAGTCGGCAACAACAAAGCCCTTACCTAGGTCCAGGTAGAACTGTTCCCACCCCAGCAGTTATCCTAGCCAGGTTGCCGCTGAACATGTATCGAGGTTGGACGGCGTTGTAGTGTGTCTCGCGAATACTCGTTCACGCGAAACTTACTCCTATTGCGTTAACCAACTCGGTTAACAAAACTGTCATACGTATTTACATCTTACCTTTCCGCATACCCCTTAATGACGCGGGGGGAGATGTTAGCATCACACCGCCTTACCAAAGGCCTAGTGTCAGTATTACCAGCCTGGTTTTATTGTTTACATTTATTAGTTAAGGCCTATACACAATTGACTACATTTGGCTTTACGTTTCAGTTACTTTATGTATTTCGGCAATGCGCAATACAAACACCAAGTTAAAAGTAACGACAATTGAAAATGATCGGAAATATGTCTTTTGAAACGGAAACACTATGATATAAATCAATATAAAACTGTGATAAAAGCCTATCACGTAAACATTCCAAAAAATTTCTAAATTACTAACGTATAATTAAAGTTTTTGAGAACAAAAGCAACGCCATGCATAGACGTAACTTAAAAGGCCATCTACGAATACTTCTCCTCCGACGCAAAACAGGTTTTTCGAGTGCATTTATGACAAGCATGTTACTTTCCCACGAAGTCCCAATACTGGAGAACAAAACATGTACTCAGAAATAAACATTTTTCGCTCTAGCATACATAATCAGCTGGTTCTTTGCGAACGACCATCTTGCCTTTGACTTGTTTCCTGTTTATCGGAAACGTAAGGCTGCTTGAATTTAGCTTTGGCGACGCCATTGTGAACGACTCCATAAGAAGCCATGTATTGAAAGCTATCGTAAAGTCAAATGTTAAAGTCAATTGCTAAAGTTTTCAATTGTGTACAGGCCCTTACAATACAAAACTTCCATAATACTAGTTCCTAGTGTAGTGTCTCTCGAACTCTACTCCATATCTTCGTATACAATGGGAACGCCCGTTTCCACCATCTCAACTCACTGCGACGTCACCAGTACTCGAGACAAGTCCTCGACTTCATGCGGTATGGCAGGAGGAACAAAGGTGGTTACAACTGACAACTTTTCAACATCTGACATTACGACAACATTCAATACACGGCTTCGTATGGAGTCGTACACACTGCAGTCGACAATGCTAAAGTCAAAATCAAGATGGCCGTTTGTAGATTTCTAAGTATCATTTAATTACGCCGCACTAGGATCTCACGAAAAATTAAACCCACGTGTATTCAAATACATTTGGAAAACATTTCAAACAGCTTAATCGAAGTACCTACTTGTATGTAGCGTTGATAATATTATTTTTTATCTGCAAATTATGTTTAAATATGTAACATGTTTTAGTAACAAGACCTATTTTCGGATTACTTACGTAACGAGCATTTTATAGCACATATATTACCATAACACTAATCTTCATTTATTGTTAAACTGCCGCTATTTTGAACTAACAATTGTGTACTGAAGAGAAAAAAAGTACCGGAAACAAAGCTAAAAACTAAAGTATTCACTTGTGTATAGCTGCATACAGCAGTCGCTAGATGCCACACGCGAGGTACGAACACAGCAGAGCTATAAGGTCTAGACTGACTCGTGCGGCAACAACTTGTCACCTTTACGCGCGGGGCGGGAAAGCCAAACGCAGTACTTTGGTCGCTGGCTGTTTCCTATGGGCCTTTAAGCGATGACCCTACTATTTGATTTACAGAAAGCGCGTAGTCAAGTCGTGTGCATGCTTCTCTATTTTTTGCTTTACGTCCCTGGTTGGCATTTGGTACGTGATAACGGTCTGGAAAAGCCCCCTTTTTATGTGGGGTTCCCTGCCCCACGTGGCTAAACATTATATATATATATATATATATATATATATATATATATATATATATATATATATATATATATATATATATATATAGCGGCATGTTTTCATTAGTATACTGAGCGCCAGCTTAGATGGCGAGTGGCAGCTACTGAGTTAAGGGCACATTCAAGTAATTCAAGCAGCAGGCCGCTGTAAAAACGCCTAGTAGCCTATAAATACCGGAATGAAATCGACCTATGTAAATTCCACCATTCGAATTTAAAACGGTAGTAAAATTATATGCGACACATTCCAGCTCGTTACCCTCCAACTAACATGGCGCGTGCTATAATTATACCGCAGTAGGTAAACCTCCCTCGTGACACACAGCAACAATATCACTGGGCCTGCTGTCAATACGTGTAGATTGTAGAATGACACGGAGCATATAACGAGGGTGAAGACGGGAGGATGGAACAAGAAGGTGGGCCGCGCTATGTACAACCAACACTGCTGGCTTTCTTGCGAGGTTGCTTGCATGAAGAACCGGTTCCTTGGATCTGCCTCCACGAGACTAGAAGCTAGACTGACCTACATCTTCGCCAGCCAGTACTGTCACTATCAACACCCCCTCCCTCTGAACAGCATTCACGCCGAGGACGGGTCCAGCTCTTCATCTTGGAAAGCGCCATGACTTAAAAAGTGAACAACCCACATTCGCAACCAAAAAGAACTTTGGAGGAGGCAGGCTCCTTCCCGCAAAAATGTATTTTTTATCGTGCAGGATGATGCTATTTAAGGAGTTTGTGAACTAAAAGAACTCATTCAGCTTTAAGAAATTGTAACACTTTAAAGGCTAAATTATCCTTTATAAATTAAAACCTTTTCGTTAATAAAATAAAAATAAGGTTCATCTTTGAAATTTTGCTTCCATACTGTTGCAACATTAAATCGTTATGACCATGGCCGTGTTGCCATGCTGTGTCGGATTTGATAAAGCTTTAAGAAAAGTAGGAAGTAAACTATTTCCCAATATTTTAAGTGGTAAATATTTGGTTTAGTATTTCTTGCAACAGTAGGGACCATGGTCCCTATGACACCCCGACTAGATACGCCCTTCTGTCGGCAGTCTGCGCATTTCTCCAATAACACGCCGCCTCAAGGCAATTATATGTGGTTCGGGATGAAGTGTGAAATAAAAAAACCCTGCTAAAGTTATATTTTCAGCCAATTCCTGTCTTTCCGCGCGTAACGATTAACGAATGAAAAAGTACACACTTACTGGACGAGTCACTTAATTTTTGCGCGCGTAAGACAAATTGTGCAGTCGGTAGGAACCTACATAGTTTAATAAAAAAAGTTTATGAATTAATATAGAACACAAATATGCCGATTTCAGTTGGCTTTTGTCAATAATGTTCTATTTGAAATAGAAAAATACACGGAACTACATCCGGCGATTTGCTGCCAACCATACAAGAAGTAAGTAACTGTCGGTCATGTTGAATTATATGCAGTACCCACTAGTGACATTTTTCCGAGGTTAAATCTTCAATGCTCACTTTATCCCGACTGACCTATAACAGTAAATACATATATTGCCGAAGCTCTGGAGTTAAGGGTGTTCTAATGGCAAAAATGCATAATTTTATAATTGTACGATATAGTGCTAGTTTTATAGACGTTACTTCTGCCTCCGTTTTCAACCTGTAAAATTTTTTAACTCTCACAGGTTTTCCATAACATGTCAAACTCTGAAATCTCAAGTTACGGGAACATAGTAATAACAACAACCAAATGTTTTACTCGAATGAAATAATTTGGGCAATATGCTAAAATATTTTAAAACACACAACAGCCCTTTGGTGTTTTTTAACTGCCACAAACAAAGTAAATTGATATCATTTTCAGTTTTTTTAAGTACAAAGGAATCTCACCGTGTGTGTTTAAATACTTTAGCATATGGCCCATGTCTAGTTTCAGTGTAAATTATTTAGGCCTAATTCAAGTAAGACACTTGGTTTTTGTTATTACCATTTTCGCGTTAAACAATCTTTACAAGTTGTAAATGTAGTCACAAGTAACGTCAAAGCGATCACTATGCCGCGCAAATATCAAATTAAGAATTTTTGCCACTTGGACACCTTTAAGGCAGCGTGGCATAAATTTCAACCTCCAAACATTACGTTTGTCGAAGACAATTTGCAACACATAATAATATAAAAGTTAGCAGCCTTAGGCTGTAGTATTTTTGCCAACTTCGTGAGCAAAAATTTAGCTCAAGTAACACAATTATAAAGCAGAATCTCTGACGCCGAAATCTTGCACTTTAAACTGCGACGCAACAGATTACGAACAATTGGCAAATATTATGTAAGGGCGTTGTTTCGTAATTTTTCCCATATTGACTTTCGAAAGCGCGTACAATTCAATTGGTGCTTTAAGCGTTTATTTATATACCATACACATGTTGTTCAGGTGGCACTTAAGACGGGCGTATTGAGCGCGTTTACGCCTAAATACGGGAGCGATAAGGACTACACAACACGGACATCACACCTCACCCTAGCCTCTAGAAGCAAGTTACTAAACTGGCGTGTAGTCTTCTTGCCGACAACTATCCTATATGAGACATGCTGAGGCGATTCTAACACTTTATAACATTGCAGTAAATGTGTACTGGACCCGCCAACCTTTTCATACTAAAAAGGACCACAAAAACACACATTCTCACCACTTTAAGAGACGCAAAAAAAAAAAAACTTTACAGACAGTTGAAGGACCTGAAATGGATACACACACGTGTAAGTATTTTTGAATCATAAAGAAACATAACTTGAAGTCGCTAAGCAGTTATCGAATGATCTAGCAACGGTCGAAGCTCTGAACACCGCTCAGTGGCCTGGACAGGCAGCCTCCTTAAGAGTGCGTGGTAGATAAACAAACGCTGAAAATATCAAATGACTTCTACGCTTTTATAGAAGACAATATGGATTAAATACTCAATAACAATCCTAGAAAGTATTTGCTAACTTTATGAGTAAATGTTTATCCAGAATTACTAATTCGTTACGCGTGATCTCTTGCGCCGCAGTTAAATGCACGAGGTTCTGGCGTCAGAGATTGTTCCTCAGAAGTTAGTAACAGAACACAGGAAACAATTTTGTTTAAAAAATTGGGTAAAACCATTGTCTAGGATTGCTATTGTTTAATTTTCGCAAACTGACTTCCAGAAACCTACAGTTATAGATTAATGCTTTTAGCGTTGACGTCAAGACAGCTGGCAGTAATAATGCTCTACCTTCCTGCTCACTACCAGACACACCATAGAGTCGCCGTCAATCTGACTTGCTACTTTCACTAAATTGAAATAAACTATGGTGGTACCGGATGTGGTGAGAGAGTTTTACGACCCCGGTCCCAGCCGGGATTCGAACCCAGGACCTCTCGCATCGTAAACCAGCGACTAATCTACTACGTTAGGGAGATCGGCCTCCAGAATACGAACCACGGTCAGATTATAAACTGTACCTAACTGTGAAGTGTACTTCTCTACCATAGTGCACATAACTTCAGTAACAAGAACAGTGTTGAGGGCACTTACTTTATAATATGTTTTGTTCATGTATGATGCATGTATTTCTCTACATCGATTCTATGCACGTAGTTCAAATTTCCTACAGAAAAAAAAATACAAGACTTTACCTGATTATCATCTTTAACAAAAATCCAAGTAGAGAATTAACCGAAATTACAAAATTATTTTGTCCTGAAAACATAACCCTACATTTGTTACAACCATTGGAAAGAAATCTGTGCAACGGTCATTAGGCTAATAATTTTCACATACACAGAGTAGATAGGAAGCTGCTCCTTAAATAATCCGTGTTGCTTAAAATACTGAATATTTCTCAATATAATCCTAATTCAAGATTTATTTTAAAATATTATTATAGGGACTTATCTTGCCTTTCATAATATTAATAGTGACGGTGGAACATTTAAGATTATATAAAACTCATATAATTATCTCTCACGAAGTAATAAAGACCCTAGCACAAATTTAGTCCAATAACATGCACCTAAACGTAAAACATGTTTCTAAAACGAGTCATTGCCGACAATTGTCACGCCCTTAATCTATTATACGAGTAACTTCAACACGAGGGCTGTCTTCAGGTTGGAGCAAGGCAGTGGCGCAGACGCAGGCAGGGCAGAGAAACAGCCGTGTTGGGGCAAGGGGCACAAAGGGGCCGACCCCGGGAACCGGTTCCTAGTGCCCTCACACCACATCCCGTCACTATTACACGTCCCAACTGCTACCTACTATCTCTTACCTATAAAACTACTTCGACTAACTGCCGAGAGTACCAGCAAACAATTGACAAGCAAACTTCCAACATTACACAGTGGGTGGGGCGCTATACATCAACATGTAGTCCTGTAACAAGCTTACCACCTATAAAGCCAGACATGTCCATAATACTCTTTCACGTTTCTAATAACGAACGAAATGTATTTACAAAAAACACAGCCATAATGTCTTGGTTGAAATGACGTACAACATATCTGCCGAATTTTATTTCCGCTAGAACCCCAACGTATTAGTTTTTTTTTCGCACCATTTTCCTCACAAAACATGTTCAAACACTCCACCACCAACTTCAATGAATTTTGCTGCTCTGATAGACAGTTGCTGTGTTGCTGATCTGAGCTCATTAGTACATTGCTTTACTTGATCACAAGCATGGTAAATACGAGCGAGAAGTTCCTCTCTTGTGTCCACCCTGCGCGTGTAGACTTCACCGTGAGGAAATGTATGCAATTAAACAAAACATACGATAACAGTATCGTGATTGACCGTCACCTGTACATTTCCCGTTCCTTGTTGTTTTCATTCGGTTTCTCTGAAAGGGTTAAGAAATGGGCATATATTTATTAGAAACATTTTGTTCAGAATCACCAGTACTATCACCGCTCAAAGCATGTACCTTTCCTCCCGACTCATCCTGTATATACTATGCACCCAGGTCATCGCGACGCACAACTAATATGTCCCCGCAGACAATGTAACTCTTGGACATATACTCTGTGATGATGCCATACAATATCAAGTATAGGCGGGTCACAATAAAGTGAGCAATTTTGAATAACATCGTAGCTAGCATAATAATTAGAAACACTATTTACTGTCACTCAGATGCAAACTACTGAGTTCGTTACAATATATAACTTACACGTTGATTGTTACTTAATACTGCCGTCTTTATGTTAAAATGCGGCAGGAAACCACACATTATCAGAAAGGGACCAAGTAGGTTATCAAAAGTGTATACTTTATACTGAACCACTTATATTAAGAGTGAGTGATAGTAACCGTCTTGAATTTTTGTATTTGGTGTCATAACTTTCCCCCCGGGTAAATTTTTGGAACTTCAACCTATCCCTACCCTAACAGAATATAATGGTATAATTTCAGACACCATAAATCTTTACTTTCATTTACTCTTGGCACAGATCGAAATGCAGTTAATAAAGTAATAATAATTTTCTAACTACAATCCCATATGTAACAACAAAAATATATTTACGGTGTATGTGACTGAAATTTTGTACCGATGCCATTTCAAAATTTGTTTCTGTACGTACGTAGTATTTTCACTTAACAGTTATTACAGTACGACTTAGCACAAACGCATACATACAGACCTACAATATCAATTCAAGCCATCCCCTGAAGCAAAAACTATCGCCGCTGCTGTATACAACAGCATGTATTTGTTAAGCCGCCAAAATATGTTTCCCTTCAGTAAAATTTCTTGCATTTGAATAGACACAGAATTTTGGAGTCAGAAATGGCTTACTAAAAACTCAATATTCTGGGGAAATGTTTGTTGACGACTTTGAGAAAAATATAATTACTGATACCATCTATCACTTTTAGAAACAACAAACCCACCTAACTCTTCTCAAAGAACTAGGTGAGACGTATACACTACGCTTGCTCTATGTATGGCGCACTTGTACAAACTACACGGCTTGTAGATAGCCACATCACACGCGTGCCTACGCACTGGAGATAACTCCATAAGAAGCCAGACACACACGCGCGTCACGCATACAGACGCGGGCCGGACTGACTAGCGGCGTGACCTTGGCAAGTACAGTGACGTCACACGGGACATGCCGCACGTCTCTGGTCCTCAGATACGAAGACCAGAAGTATGGCGCTTACGAAAACTCACCCGCCGTAATTCGGCAGGTTATCTCAGACACGTAACCAAGTTTTTGATAAACGCCTGCAATGCTATTCAGGGTTTTATGATGGCGGGAATAAAAAAAGTACACAGTTTCTACATAACGAATATTTCGCCATTTGCTACGTCCGCAGTGCATTCTTTGCATGTTATTTCATTTACATTGGAATATACTACTAGTTTAGTGTTTGTTTTTTCAACATTTTCAACACAGTTTGTTCAGTTCCACCTCGATGTGGATTTGGTTATCTCTATTGTTTACATTTTTTTCTAGCCAAATGGCGACTTTCGAGCAGGGTAAGTGAAGAGTTGATCAAGAGGACATAAAGTGAAACCTCGAACAGCAGCAAACTTGCCTGGAGTAATATAAAACTAGAAATTCTGACTGACCTACCACTACCCTCGTGAATTGACAGCTGTGATGTCGGTTGTAAAACGTTGGCGACACATGCACAACACTGATATACAGGCAGTCAGGACAGATCGTTACTACTAGAATTTATAAGAAGGAAAACCGGTTTCCAATACGTCAGTACGGTAAAACATGGCAGCAATGCTACTTCATAAACACATACGTGAATTATTTACAAGCTGTCGCTACACACAACTAACAAGCCTATGGACGCATTCTTATGGACAAGATTGTATCTGTACCTCGGAGGCATAAGACACTATGTCACAATACTCATACTTTCCAGGAGAGTAGTTTGAAGAGTGTGGTCCACCAGAGAAGACAAGATATTTGACACAACACACAATGAGTGTTGTATATTACTAGAAAGTACTTAAAACTGTGGCAATGGTTATGAAAAAAGTGCATTTTGAGAAAAAGCGGGCATAATATCTTATGCCTCCGAGGTACAGATATGGTTAGTAGCAATAAAGCCGAAATGTATGTTAGTTCCTACACCGCCAACACATTTTATTTAAATCAGGAAATAAAACTATATCACTCAAAACTCTGCATTTTGCTTGCAAAATCTTTATTATTTCATCTAAAAACACAATGTACTGGTTGAAGGAAATGCAAATTGCCTGACAACTTCCAAATTTGCAATCTTGAAAAAGAATTAGGCCTGCGGTGTTTATTTTCGATTATGTTCATAAGTGAATGGGCAAACCCAGGATTCAGGCTAAGAAAGGACTCAAGACATAATAAATAACAAATACTACAGGCAAGTGAAGCTCGACAAAACCCTTAAATAACAACATACTCATTTTGAAACATGTGAACACACACTGCTTGTAATAACCTGAACACAAACATACCGTACACATATAAAAAATAATAACTTGGTCCCTTAGGGGGGTGGGGGAGGCTTGTGTCCCATAATGTTAAAAGTTAACATAGACATCTGGTTATATGCATACATTTTTACAATCCATAAAGGTTTACAAAGAGAACTAGGCCTATATCAGCGAAATGTAGAGTTAAAAAACCCGACATTGGCCTACAAACAAACCCATACAATTGTATACCTACATATATTCTACTGGAAGCACGCATGTGTTTATGAAACCTTGCAGTGTTTGAAGTTGGAACAACGGCTTTTCACTAGTAAATGTCAACAGCGGAAGTCACAAGTAAGGAATAGGTTCTCAACGCAACAGCTGACAGATCAGTAAAACACTGTCGATACTGTCTTAGACATGATAACAATCTGATCTTCGTAGACAACTACGATCGCAACAGCCTGTAGAACAACACAGGAGGATAGGTGCATAACGCTTTGTTTTAATGTAGCAAAAATACAAGCCTAGCGATTAATGTTACGACCACAGGTACCTATTTATGCTGTTGCGTGCGTTTAATATTGTTAAATCCTGACAGGGGTAGATAATGCAAAACCATTACACAGAAATGTTGGAAATTGTTCGTACTACGTAGCCTAATCTTACAAAACATAACTTTATATAATTTTGGCTAATTGGAGACATATTTTCTTAAAATCAATAACTAGCCGATTTTATAAAAACGCATGTGTTTTGGGGAAAAAAAGCTACATTGTACAAATAATTAAGGTTCAACATTTCTATGTAGGCGTAACTGTTTGGCGATATCAGCTTCTTGGAACAATGAAAGACAAAACTTGCAGTACAAATGGTGAATCGGATATTTCGGGTAGGATCTACATATCTGCAAATGCCTTGCATTGTGACGCATGTTACAAACTATAATATACAGATCAATAAAAGGATAGTTATGTCGGACAGTCAGCATAGGTTCCGGATTCCCCGCTTACATCACATCTCGCCTATCAAAACATTCTCCGCAAACATAAGTAATAAACCACATGCGTTAACTTTCTTGTCCTGAATTCAACATAATCTCTCGAAATTCAGTTCTGTCTGTTTTGTTTTACGTTATATAGGCTAGTAGGCATTTTAAATATAGAATAGCATTGCTGTCCATGTATATTTACATTACGTCATGACATACGGCATAATGACCTAAATAAATTCTACTTCAGCAGAAGGTTTTGTGCATGCAGAATAGCGCCATAAGAATACTACGTGGGAAAAGATTGTAGGAATTTTTTAGAACCCCGTTTAAAAACTGAAAAATAATGACAAATGTGTAAATATACATTAACTCATTGATATTCACTTCGAAAAACCAAGACTCCTTTAAAAAAAATTAACATTTTCACCAGCATAATACACGAAATAAAAACCTCGTGCACATGCCTCTTGTTAACTTGCCCTTACAACAGAAAGACCTTCATACACTGCTGCCAAACTGTTCAAGACACTTGCAGGTCGTGTGTTTATCATATAAAAACACGTATAAAAACATAAAAAAATTCTTAATAACCCATTCTTTCTACTCAGTCTAAGAATATTTATGTAACAAGCACCACGTAAGTTATACAACAGCCGTGGTGACGAAGAATACGGATGCGTGTCTATAAATGACGTATTCAGAGACTAACAACAAATTCAATGAATGACGGAGTTGAATTTAGACTAAAATAACGTGTTCTTATTGAAGTACAAAATATGAAAATGTAGGCTATTAGTTCTTGTATAACGAATTCAAATCAACTGTATATTTAGTTGACATGACTTGTCCAATATATTTGTGCAAAAGTTCACAAAGATCGGGCGGATGGAATAAAATATACATACTATATCACTAGCTTACATCCCACGAGAAGACATGGCCGGAAATGTACTGTACAGAAACAAAGAAAACTCGTCTCGTCCCTGTAAGTAAACTAACATTCGTCGTCGCAAAGAGACAAAACAAAGTAACTAAACAGACAAAAGAAGTTATCTCTCATTGTATGAGAGACTGGGAAAAAGGCGGAAGACGACCGGAAGTAACACAGTGACGAGTATTTACGATTACGTACAAATGGAAACACGCAGTCCTTCCTGGAAAACAAACAACTGTAACTAAAAAATGGACGTCTACTTTAAGCTGAAATGACATTAAAGCATCTTTAAACACAACATCCAACGATTTCAGAAAGTCAATATAGAAAATCACACAAAAACAAAGACATCGTAAAATTTGTTGTGACTTGAAATTTCCGGACATTCGATAGTTGTATCTTCGTAAAACAATGGATTACAGAATACGCAAGTAAAACGGAGTTGTCAACACACAAAACCCCGGGACCCAACTGGATATACATAACCAATCACAGACAACAATTGGAACAGAAATGTCATGAAGTGCATTCACTCGTGGAATAGCCAGAACTGACGTAACAAGGCTAAATAACCACTTGCAAAAGAAAAAAAAATTAAACATGTTACCAACGTTAACAAAGGAGATGAAATTATTCACTACGTATATCAGACATAACAATGACTATACTAATTTCGAGTCTCAAAAGTCACAATTAAGTATGATGGTTATTTCACGCTGAATGTATAAAATAAAACTTAACACACACGCAAATAAATATATCGGGCCATGACACCAACGGTTGAGTACGGTGTAGTCTATACCCTATGTATCTTAGATTGCATTGTTTACACTAAAAAGCGGCAAGACACTTTAGAAAGGAAAACGCTAACTAGATTGTCACAGGCGCTTAGTCCTATATAAAGACACTCAAATGCCTGCCGTATGTAAGCACAAGTCCCTACGAAATACGTAAACAAAGAGTTATAAGAATCATGCCTACAGAAAATAGACTGTAATAGCACAGATTGTTATTGGAGAGATAAATGTGACTGTAGATGCCAAGGGATAGCAATTATACGAGTATACGTCTACTGACGTGACATATGGTGCGTGGGAGATGAAGGCCTACGTGCCTAGTGGACCGCCTCACACAGAGAGATGGGAACAAAGGAGACAGGGAGAGGATATGGCCCGCGTGGTCCACAGTAGCAACATCTGGCCGCAACATGACGACCACACCAACATTATTACACTACGCCCGCCAGCGCCTCGCAGCTGTCCGCAACCCTGCCTGTACTTACGTCTGTCATACCTGCGCTTGCGCGCACGCTACCTCTTGTCCGTCGACTCGTGTTGGTAAACAAAGGGGAAGAAAAAAAACATTACTGACGCCAGCAACAATGTCCACTCGTCCGACACTCGCAAACACAGGCAGGCACACGTTCCACGGACGGTGATTACTAAATTTAACTAAAGACAACAAGCGGAAGAATACGGACAGCGGGCAAAGCAAGTCGTGCGTTATACTGCACCTCCTACCTCTCGACGGAACAAAGACTTTCCCCCAAGCTCGGAGACGCACAACCGCGGAAGGCCTGCGTTCTGACACAAGACGTGCGGTTGTTGCGCAACACGCCTCGAACGAAAACGAGGCAACTTTCTCTCCCTGCGAGCGAGCGCACACACGCCACTTCCCCGTCCGGAGAACCACTTTCACTGGTGCGAGGCGAGGCGCTGGCGGCCGTGACCGCGAAAGCTGCCGGACGGTGGATCGATGGAAGACGGGACTCACCTCTCTCGCGTCCTGGCTCCGCCCCTGATGCACCACTCTAATACCGTGCTCGCGCCCCGCCGGCCGGCCACACACTGACAGCCAGGCAGGAGACGCTTGTCGAGGCACCGGTGAGGTACGAGAGGGGTAGGAGGGGAGGGGACCACGTGTGCCGGCCTGCGCACCACAGCTGCGCAGTGCGCTCCCGCCCAGCCTGCCTCTATCGACTGGCGGCCCGGCCCGCTCTTCACAGACTCCCCCTCTCTCCAGTGTTGCCAAACAACGCCGCCGCGCCACACATAACCTCACTGACAACACGCACCCAAACATCTACTTTTACCCGCAACACGTCTCTTCCCACACTTATTACAGCATTATAACTCTTCTAATACTCTACTGGCATACATTCAAGTACTTTGTACAAAGACAACACAATGCAATAATATTATTGCACACTGCCTACCAGCAACAATTCAAGCGTTTCCACTCAAAGATGTTAGAAGGGTCCAGATGGAGCATGTAGCCGGGAATTGTAACCAAACAAACGCTTGACGTGGCTAGTATCAATATGGCCGACTAATTGAAAAACTGAGGAAATATTAGTTAGGAGGTGTCTAAACAGGGCTAAAATATAGTTTTCAACCTAAAACATCAATTAAAGAGCATAATACATTAATTTACCACAACAAATACCAGTCTGATGTATACTTTTGAGGTTAAAGCAGTATGGCGGCTGACAGATTTGGTGGCTAACTCTCCCCCCTCTTGGCTTCACACCCCTCGCCGTCATTGAGACCCTATGCTACCCCCGTGTTTCAACTCATGATACAATACAAAGATCTATCAATTTGGATTGAGTAAAATAAATTAAGGTGATGCCACTTAAGTTAATGTTTCTTATCTTGATCTTGTCCCTGTCACTAACAGCGACTTCACTTGGGCCTAAGTTATAGCACTGCAAAGTTAATATTGTGGGGTAGTTATAGACTCTAAAATGTAAGATGTTAATCGAATGAAGAACGTCTGATTTACCCTGTTCATAACCATTGCTCTCTATTACATATTTTCAAAATTTTCACTTAAAGTTTAATGGCATTAAAAAGTTTTGGTGGGAAAAGGATTCACAGAAACGTATTTGGTGCCCCAACCTTGGGATTACTGATATATTATGTGAGCTGATGTTGTCGAGGGGCCGAAGCGGAAAGTGAGCTACATATTCAATTTTACCTTTTTAAACGAATACATGCAAATTGCACTAATTGGATATGCTTTGCAGTTTTTTTTGTCAGAATCGAACGTTCGGACGCAGCTTTAAACGGAATTCGAGTCCAGAACCTCCCGGAATGTAGACCTGAGCAACAAAAAACTGCGTCACGTAACGTCGAAATAATTCATTAAAAACAAATTTAACTTAAAAAATAAAATATTCATGTACTGGGATCATTGAGATTGTACAATACCACGTCTCGATATGTTTCTGTAGTGTGAACTCCTGTATAATTTATTTCTCATTGGTCCTACTTGTTTTTCCGACAGTCTGCCTTGAAAGTTTACAACAAACTTAGTTTTCTTCTTAACAATCAAGTTCTCTTGTAAAGTAAAAAAAAAAAAACTTTCATATATAATTTTTTAAATACTTTAGTAAGCATCACTCTGACGCGAACAACACTCCAATATCTCTACTGGTTAGATAGATATTATAGGTTGACGGGAAACAAATTTAGGGCTTTTTCACCCTTTTAGGGGTCGAATTTCGAAATACTTTGATTTTACACCCTAGATATTTGTATAAGTATCCAATTGAAGTGCAAATCACGACGGTAGCCCATTCAGTCGAATCAAAATCAAGCATATATTAAAAAACACATATGACCCTGAACAGTACTGAGAGTTCGAATTTCGAAAAATCTAAAAACCACTTTGCGATTATTTTTGTAACCGTCATCCTGAAACAAAAATTAACTATATATCGCGACGGATTCGACAGATATCGAGGATTTATCTTAAACACATTACAGGTCTTTCCACCACCTAAGAGACAGAATTTCGAAAAACCCTTCAAATTTTAGACTACTTTACTGGTGTCTTTTGAACGTGAAAAACACGACGATATCCCGTTGGGTTCAAGATATATCGACGATAAATTGAAAACACTTTTCACCTCCTTAGGTGGCGAATTTCGAAAATTCCTGAAATTACTTTTTAGGTATTTGAGTATCTAAGCATCAATCGTAAACAAAATTCACGTAGCTATATAAAAATCAATACAGTCGATATATATCGATAACGAATCGAAAACACATTTTACCTTTTTTTTTTAAAAAAACCTTTTTAGGGCTGAATTCGGAAAATATGTTTAATTGGGATATTTACAAAAGCATCAATTTAAAAAACAAAGAGCACTTAGATATCTCGAATGGTCCGATAGATATGGAGGGATAGTCGAAAACATATTTTACATATTTTCACCTCCTTAATCAAAGAATTTAGACACATTTTGGAGTCCTGTCATAGACATTTGTATACATAACCAATTTAAGTAAAAATTACCACAACAGCCAATTCTGTTTCAAAGATGTAGACGATTCATAAAAACACATTTTGCCCCTTTTTACTGCTTGGGGGTCGAATCTCAAAAAACCCTAAAATTACTAGCGCATAATAAGCACACCACACGCATCTTCGACTAAATTGTAGACGAACACGCTGCAAAATGTTGCACGATGACATTATACATGCACAATGTGGCAACATAGCTCTGTACTTAGTCCCCTCTTGCGCTATACAGATTACTGATTATAGGTTGTTGAGCACGCAGCAGAACATGTAATTAATCAAAAGTATGTTTTATTGGGCTAATAGATAGTAAGTTATGAGAGTGTTGAAACATTTACACTGGTTTATGGTTGCACGGAAGTTTTCATATTAAAAGTAGTAAATATGACTGCCAAAAGAAAACACTACGCAGGGCTCACTTTATCGTGGACAGTATTTACTACCGATATGATCTGCGTATTATGGGCGCAGGTTCAAATCAGTGGCGGATTTAAGGGGGTGGCTACCGGGCTGAAGCCCCCCCCCCCTCCAGGACCAAAAAATCTTATTCAACATTATGTAGCCAAAGTATGCCCTATCGACTCAAGGAAACTGGTTTTTTTTCTATGATGATCCAAGTACATTTATAGTGTCCTACTTGTATGTATGTCAATTTTAATGTCCTGTAACACTAAACAACACTTTTGAGTTACATGGCATTATTTACAATCCATAAAATCAGGTAAGCCCTCCCCAAAATGTGTTTTTAAATCCGCCACTGGTTCAAATACCTAGCAGTCCAAACATGATTCTATGTTTACTTGACTTAACATACATGAAATAATACCTGGACTTGGAGCGCAAGAGGGGACTAACTACAGTGCTATGTTGCCACATCGTGACGTAATACATCGTACAACATTTTGGCACTGACATTTTAATTGTAATATTATTATCGTCTTTATTAAGCGCAGTTAGGGCATGTTTGCATATTCTTACTCCGATCTGTCCCAGGTTTGGAGCGGTATTTCAGGACATTCTGTATATACTGACGAGAAACATTCGCTGGTCCACCAACCTGCATGCTTGCCTCCTGAGACTTCAAGTACACATCTGCTCACTGGCTGACCGCTAACACAGAGATACCACGTGATTGCGCCTTCATTGTCACTGGTCCCGTGTCTTCCAGAAGGTGTCAAAACAAACCAACGACCAGTTGTAAAAGTGACGCGAACTTACAGTTCTGCGCAATACAGCTTGTGGCCAGCCAAAAGAAAGAATTTGTCAGGAGTCGTGTAGTGGCAATTTGACAGTACAATTGAGAAGGGGGGATGCCTGGGGGTAAAGGGTAGGTATAGGAGGGGGGGGGGTTGAGGGTGACACGGCCAGGGGTGGAGGAGATGACTCAGGGCGGCAGATGTGGCTCACAGGGGGTGTCCAACCTCTCCACTTCCTCGATACAAGCGCGCATGCGCACTGTTGAAGCGCGCCCTCCACACCTTCACGTACAAACTTCAAGCAATGATAGGGGGAGGGGGCAGCCCCTTGCCCACCCTCCCCTCTAAAGTTAAGGGCACCGCCTACCCGCGCGCAGGAGGTTCAAAAGCGACGTAGCAGTAAGGTCGACCTTGAAATGCGCAACCTCAACGCGGCAAGCTCTGAAATAGCGTGTAAGGTTCCCGCCGAACGGTTTTTACTATGGGACAATCAGCGGTGACAATAATAATAATAATAATAATAATAATAATAAAATCGTCTTTATTAGGCGCAGTTAAGGCATATATGCCTTCTCTTACACTGGACCCATATTAGGTACATACAACACTTATTTTAGAGATTAAAATTAAAAGAAAAGAAAATAAAAATTAATAGCAATAAACTATACTACCTAACTAACAGTAATAGCCTTAATGTTTACAAAAAACAGCCACGCTGAACAGGCACTTGAAAACTTTCTATAGTTTTATAATGTTTACAAAAGACAGCCATGCTGAACAGGCACTTAAAAACTTTATACAGTTTTAATTTTAAAACACAGTAAGAAGGAAACAAACAATTAACACTAAGTTCAGTCATACGTACATTCATACAAGCATTCATTCAATATGTCAACTCTGCAGATCGTGGTCGCGCAGTAGCAAGCACTGCAACAGCTTCGTCTTGAATTGGTTGATGGAGAGATTGATACATTTATTTACGAAATAGTCCTCGCCGCGAATGTTCTGACTCAACTCATTCCAGAATCTGGCAGCCGAGACACTAAAGGAGTTAGAAAAGTAGTTAGTTTTATGAGACTGTATCAATAATTTACTATCCATATAATTTTATTGATGGTAGGTTCAGTGCAGGTCGCAATCTGAGTTTCACATACATCCTGTTACTACATTTTGAAGTACGGAAATACTTAGAAACAGTGTTTTTAATGAGCATGGCGTCTTAACAATGAGGTTCCGACCTTGTCTGAAGTTTGTTTTACTTTCGTACGTTGGAACGATGGGTACACGTGGATTATTTTCGTAGAAAATAACCTTTTTACGAACACACTGCAACGCATTTGAAGCATGGGGTAGTCGGCCGCCTAAACTAGCGCTTCATGCGGTCGGCTTCTACACTACATCACTTTGTATTTATTATTTGAACTACTTACTTATAGTTCCCTTCCTAAAGGCCTAGGCACGTCAACTCATAACACGCTGGTTAGCCATACCTAGAGCCTGGTACACACCATACTTAATTATCTACTCAATAACTTACTTGATTATGTCCATGGACGTCTACTGAGATTTCATAACAGAATTCTGTAGCAAAACGTTTGTGTTGTGCACACACTATCACTGTTTACTTCTGTTTCGATACATAAATAAGAAAAATACATTTGTGATGTTAGTTGTTATGTCCCATAAATTACATCAAAAATGCCGAAAACTATTTCACAACAAGACTTGCAAGTAGTTGCCAAATAAGTGAATCTATCTTGTATTATTTAGGTTTTGAAACATACGTGGTCCTGTGTTCAGTAGCAAAAATATCATTTTATTTCTAATCAAATCATATTGGCAACCTACTTGCGCACGTCGTATGCGCGGTGCATTCATTGCTCATGCGCGTGAATATACACTACGAGGAAAAATAGGACGGGCTCTATCTGTGTTGTAGGTCGCTGAATTCGTCGTCAAATCGCTACTTATGTCATCGAAAAAAAGATACATGGTTTTATGTAACTAAGTGGAGTTAACCTTGACGTAGCTTGGGCGCCTCCACTGATAAAGAAAATACGGTGGCCCAGTGTGACGGCCTTCTCGAACACTGAAACTTTTGTCTGAAACATTTGTGTATATAATCACTAGTTTGAATGCTATAGCTCTGTAATACTTAATGTGCCTCATCCTGTATAAGCACGTACACATTGCTGGAACCGTTAAAATATGCACAATATTACAGCAAAATTAAACAAATCTGATTTTCCTTGGAAATTATCATTCAATTTATCCAGCACGTCAGTAAAATGTTTACACTTGATTTACATAGTTCTATAAAATTTACATGTTATATATTTTTCTTGCACTTTTTATTGTTAATTGAATCACCATTAAAAAAAATAAAACGTCTCTAATTTTTTTGTACAAAAAAAAACTAATTGGAGAAAAAAATAGCATTTATTGTATATTGACTAATTATACATACAACTGTACACAAATAAACACAACACAAGGGTGTTCAAATGGGGAAAAATTACAATTTTATATTTGTTTGAAATAGTGTTTTAGTTCTATAGACGTTATTTGGGAGCATATTTTCCTATTTTAAAATAACTAGTTGAGCCGAGTTTCCCATAGTGGCGTTTCAAATGTGTATGATATTACTTCATACACACAGAACCAATAAACAATGAAACATAGAAACTGTATGTCACAAGCTACTGCTCGGTCTACAAAAAACACATTACAAAATATTTTTGCGTTTGGAAAAAATTTCTGAAATTTGGTTTATTGTTGCATTTAGCGATTTATTTGAATAGAAGAAGTGAAGAGATTTTGGACAGTGCTTATCATCTAGGTCTTGGGAGCTAGCGGACCTGGCCCGTGTGGCGTGCTGGAGGGTGGCACGGAAACTATTTTCCTACTAAATATTTCCAGTGAGTTTAGATACAAAAAGAAGCCACACTTCAAACTGTGTCCCTATGATTTCAAAATTGCCGTCCGCTAATTAAAAACGTGATGAAAATCTCCTCAAAAGTGTTGAAATTGACCCTTTCACGTTGCTGTAGCTGAGAAAGTATCAATAATAATCGTAAAACAAAATAATAGAAATCGTCATCTTAACCACAAACTTTCCACAAGTAAAATAAGGGTCATCGCTAGAAGCCCCGTTGAAGAACACAATTTGCAGAAACACTGCACGCTAGTTTAGTCCTTCGCGCCTAGAGGCGATGCGGTGTTTGACGGACGTGTTATGTTTGAGACTTATCGCTAGAGACTGGAAAAATTCTTACTGACCTGTAGGCTAGCCTCCAAGAATGTATGTGTTCAAGCAGATAACGATAACAGCTGTTCAATAGCTGCTCGCTTCCACGGTCAAATAGGCATGTGGTTAGTTACAATTTTGTTATTGGCTCAGCGACTTACATGAAATGTCAGGCCAATTGTGAAAGTGGCAGGAACGTACAGTTGCTGGAATTATAGCCTGTCCCTAAAAGTAAACGCGAATTTTTTAGGTCTCTACTCATCGCTTTTCTCGTTTTCATGCCTCAAACGAAAAAAAAAAAACGGGAGATCCCCGAGAAAACTCGCCGACCAGCGGCACAGCCAGTAATGTAAATAAGGAATGGCTAAAAAAAATCGTCCGGCACAATTCCCACCTGTGAAATCCGGAGACCGATCCTGCCAGGACTCGAACCCGGATCGCCTAGGAAGGCCACTGATATGGTCACTCGGTCACCGCGGCCCAATTTTTTTTTAAATACAAAAAAAATATAAAGTTTTTTTTTACGTACTTCAAGCCATAGTCCGAGGCGTTTGGTTTCAATGCGAATTATTTCAGTTCACGTTTATTGTTTTTTCACGATGTACATGCAGTAAAAACATGCACATTTTGACTTTGAAATACCACTATGGGAAAACTGGCAGAGGTAACATTGTTGTTTGTACGAGGAAAATGCACTTGCAAGTAATACCTACCTACGAAACTAACACTATTTCATACAGATATATAATTATTTCTCCAACTTGAACACCGTTAAACGTCTGGAGAAAAGATCTAAGAGAGGTTCTTTACAAGCAGTTCTACAGCTAAGACAGTTGGTAAGTGTGATACAGTGTCCACACTCGGTATATCATAAAACATACACCATCATAAGTAATGCCACATTAAGGAAATTTAATATCAATAAGGAAAAAATAACCACAGACCAACAAGATTGTCACAAATGTAAAGTGTATACATAGAGTCGGCATCACACAACTTGGTGCAATGACAGGAGCTTGGAAAGGAATCGGCCATGGCCATTGTTAAGGAATCATCCCAGCATTCGCCTGGAGTAATTTTGGGAAACAACAGAAATCCGAAATCGGGATGGCCGTAGCGAGGGATCGAACCCGGGTCTTCCTGAACGTGTTACCGTTGCGCGACATCGCTCGGTAAGGCAAGAAATGCCGATAAAATGTAAGTGCAATAAATTTAAAAATGTCTTGCTATGATAGTCAATACTATCTATAGTTATATTTGTACCTATCATTGTGGAGCGAGAGGCATCTACGGCTTGTCTTGAAAGAAAAGGCAAGAGAACCTCGTCTGGTATGAGAGGCAGGGTGGGTGTAGATGTTGGCAGAAAGTGCAAGGTCGTGCTCTCTCATGAGTCAGGCTTGGCACGGCGAACAGGGAATTTCTGTGACAAGAGACAGAGCTCCTCAGTGACGCGACATTATGGCCTAGCTGAATACGTAATTCACGTTCCCACACTTCACTTCCAAGAAAATAACACGCTCCAGTAAAGTGGTATTTGTGTTACAATGTTACCACGCATAGTGAAAACGTATTAAGGGTGTGGTCTACCACAATTTTCATAACCATTTTTTTTATTTGTACCAGATATTTTTTTCCTTATTTTAGACATAAAATGTGACTAAATTTGGCTCTTCTTATTTTTTTTTTATCTCTCATAGTTTTTGCATAATGGCTTGTTAAAGTCATATTTTGCATGTTTCCGTTTTAAGGACTACACTAAAACCAACTGATACACCACACTAAAAAAAAAAAAAAAAAAAAAAAAAAAAAAATCAAAGTAGATGAGCACGCTACAAGGTCATGCTCATAAACATAAAGAATAAAAATTATCGCATTTTTTAAATTTTTATTTTTAGTTTCAGCATTTTTTAAAAATACAAATAACTTTTATTCTTTATTTTTATGAGCATGACATTGTAGTCTGCATTGCAGGGGCGTCATTTGGGGCCACAGGGGGGGGGGTAATTGCCCCCCCCCTGGACTTAGAATTTTATGTGTATAAATATATTTTTTGTATTGTTAAATGTAAATAATGCTAACTTAAGCACATAAAACTGAAGTGTTATTATTAAAGTATCTAATTTATGCATGCTTAGTTAGTAAAAAAGATGCAACAAGGTCACTGTCGCCTGAAAAATCTTGCCCCCCCCCCCTAGAGAAACCTGAAATGACGCCCCTGCTGCAATGCCTTCATCCACTGTGATTTTTTTGAGTTTGGTATATCAGTTGGCTTTAGTGTATTCCTTAAAACGGAAACATGCAAAATATGACTTTAGCAAGCCATTACGCGAAAACTATGAGAGATAAAAAAATTTCATAAGACCCAAATTTAGTCACCTTTTGTGTCTAAAATAAGAAATAAAATATCTGGTACAAATAAAAAATATAAAAAAATGGTGATGAAAATTGCGGTATACCACGCCCTTAAGGCTATGATACGTAGCTTGTTCTTCACGTTGATGGAAAAAATTACGGCATGCTTTGAAAATATTCAAGACTAAGTACAGTCATGCAATGCAAAATTATATTTACTTATACACGATCAAAATTCAGCACAGCGGGCTGTTTACAATTTGTCCTGTACAATATAACTACTAAAACAGAAATGCATACTTACAGAGGGGGAAAAAATAGTAACTAGGAACACATACTTAAATATTTGCTTACATAATAACAAATTAGATATTAAAACACAAGACGGTAAATTCACAAAAAAAAAAATTATTCCTCGCAACCACACATCACAACTTTTAGCTACTGCAATACTATTCTTTATATGTATAGTGTGTGTATACACACACACGTACATAATATAATGCTGTCAATCAAGTTACCTACTTCATTTTTGACCAATTTGGCCTGTTAGCAGCATAGGCCTATGTCATTCGTTTATTTTAAGACTGCTACGGAATTTGTAATTTTCTTTCAGGTTGGGTGACAGCTCGTTTTGCAAAATAATGCAAAGTTCGTTCGCAACATATTATTTTACTTGATTTTCAGCTTATTCTCATAACAAAACTGATGAAACTTCGAGTGCGAAAATCACTGGTGCCAAAGGCACTAAGGACCCCCCCACCCCCCTCTAATTATTTTCTCTTCTCTAAGCACAAAAATTTCCAAATTTTAGAGCCGTCGCTTGGCAAAGTTCCCAATTTCTGGCGTGCCCAAAATGCGGAATGCGTGAACTGGCTGAAATTCTCTCAGTGTCAGCTGAACTTGAAATGTTGTAAGCTTATTGTGTAAATATTTTGTTTACCTTCTTTATTCAATTACAAAGGCTATCTTATGGATATTTTGGCAAGCTTCGTTGATGTTATCGCAATATAACAATATAGTGCTGCAAAGCATCTTGGCGAACATAAAAAATAATTTAAATGGACGAATTAGTGCTACATAAGGTGTATGGTGTATACAACGGACCAACGTGGGGGGCGCCATCATTAGGTGTGGCAATATTACAACCTCTCGCCAACCCAAGACCAGGCATATGTCTATAGAGACTAGACACGCAGTGGCGCAATGAAGGTGAGGTAATAGGGGTGACTGATTAAGAAACAAAACACTTTCCTCTTATGATAGCATTTAGAAAATACATTCACGGGAGATATACACCAAATTATGAATGTCGACATGAAATTAAATTAGTATTCACTCCCAGTTTACACACATATAAAATTAAAAAAATGTGCAAATATGCCCCAAGTCAGCCCACGTGTATTGAGTCAACCCCATATTACGACACGGTTTGTGGAGAAGACTCGTGTGTCGGGATTGGGGGGGGGGGGTTACGGTTCCTGGATTTTCATATGGGGGGGAACCATGCCAGACGATGCCGCTGGTCGGCGGATTTTCTCGGGGGTCTCCGGTTTTCCCCGCCTCTTCATTCAGTCGTTGATGTAGTCACATCATGTCACGCCTCGTCAGTCCTAAAACCTCGATGCTAAGTGCTAATCAAAATCTCTTCACTTCATATTTCGTGGCGGTTGGCAGGGAGCAGGGGGTATAATCCCGATACCCCCCCCCCCTCCGCCAATATATCCGCTGGCATTGTAGCAAGAGACGTAGCGAGAAACACCAAGGAGTGAAGCGTGTCTGGTTGCCTAACAACGAGAGCGCAGGCGCACCTGGTGGAGACAGTCTGGAATATCCCCTCCCTCCAGCTCAGCGAGACCAACACTAGACGATCGATGAGTGAGTCACGTCACACCCACGATACTGCGCACATCAGCCAGGGGAGGTTGCTGTTGTGAGACTCACTGGAGACAACCTCGCCGTCGACAAGCAGCGCCACGCTACGACACGCGCCTGCCTGTACGTACTAGCCGCTAGGGTTTAGCAAGTCATTTTGGTCAGCACTTAAAAGAGTTAGTGGACCTTAGCATTGTTTTGTGTTTGAGGTACGTAAACGGGCAAAGCGACAAGTCGGATACAACACGTGCATCAAACACCTCATCGCCTCTACGTTATATTTAGTAGAAAGTGTTTTAAACGGGACTTCAAGCGATGACCTTGTTATTTTATTTGTGAAAAATTTGTAGTAAAGTCCAATGCAGGTTTATATGATCGTGTTCTACGTTTACGGTTGGTATTTTCTCATCTACAGCAACGTGAGAAAGTTATTTTTGGCATTTTTGGCATTTATAAAAAAATAGGATCGCAGTTTGAAGTGTGCTTCCTTTTCGTAGATAATCAATTTTGGAAACATTTATTGATAGTTAAACATGAAGAATAGTTTCCGTACCACGCAACAGCACGGCTCACAAGCCAGGTCCACTAACAGGCGCCTGAAAATAAAACATTAGGCCAAACCTAGAAACAATTAGTACAAAGATGAACAACGATATTCTTTTGTGAAAAGTATCATAATTAACGTATTAAAAGTATACCAAAATAGGGTTGGTGGAAATACGCCATTTTTTTTTAATTGCATCCGAATACGTCGAATACTCTGTTTATATGTGAAATTCTTACTTTCCTTCCACAGTTGGCAAAATAATACCCGGCATATTTATCATTCCTCTTAAAATTACCTTTCTAATGATACCAAGTGTAACCGGAAATATTGAATGGAACGTGCGTTATTCTGTTTTAATTTGTTTCAGACAGCAAGATGAAATGGAAACCTGCTTAGTCTGCAAGAAGTGTGCTCGACCTGGTGGCGAAGGGGCGGTGGTTATTGGCGAAAAAGGAAGTGCTGGTATCAACAAAGCTAGCAAACTTCGTAATGACTCTCTGCTATTAGCGCACATAAAGAGCGCCGGCGTATTTACATTAACCCAAGAGGAATTGAACTTCACGTGGATAAGAAAGTGAAAAATGTGTCTTGTTTCTGTAGCAACACGTTCTCAACACCAACCTTTCGTTATAAAAGATCATTGCTTGTTTTGTGGTGAGCCAGATTTTTATTATGGTAAAAAGAAAGTGCCTGGTCTTATCCCTGTAAAAAAACAAACGATAAGTTTAAAGAAAATATTTTAGAAGACTGTGTAAAGAGAAGAGATTCTTGGTGTGATATAGTGAAAGGACGAATATAATTAATGCAAGATTTATTAGCAGCCGAGGCCGTTTAAAATCAAACATGCAGTACTCATTTTCGTACTGGGAAGAATGAACCTCGCGTGCTACGTAAGCACCTTGATTCAACAGTACTAGACGTAGCACGACATTCTCGAAAATGAGGAAGACCTCTTGATGAAGGAAAAAAACAAGCTTTCTTAGTACTCGCTCAATATCTCGAAGATAACGATGATGAACAAATAACAGAGGTAGATCTTGTAAAGAGAATGGAGACTTCATTACTTCTATTTGAATGTGTTGCATACACTAGCAAGCACATGAAAAACAAGCTTATGGAGCATTTCGGTGACAAAATTGTTTTCACAGAAATTAATGGTAAACATTACGTAGTAACGTTGAAAAGTAAGCATCATCAACTCTGTACAATTTTCATAAGGCACCCAAAAGTGAAGACCCAGAAGTAGAGAAGATAAGAGTACTTGAGATGGCTGCAGAACTCATCAAAAGTGATATAAAATCAATGAAATGTTATAAGGCAGAATATCCTACACCAGAAGAATTATCATCAGTAGAAGAAGCCACTAGATACCTTCCTAACAGTGTAACGTTGTTTGTTGTGTTTCAAAAGCACTTAGGTCTTAGGCACTGGAGAGGAGTGATATGATGCGGGTATGTAGCTGCGCCGGAATGAAGGAGCGAGGGTAAACAAGAGATCACCGTTTTCTAGTACGATTGCCACATGCGAAAATCCGGGGACTTACCTGGCAGGAATGGAACCCACATTGCCTTGGTGTGAGTCGAAATCTCTAGTCACTGCGGCAACCTCGAGCCCTATGTTTGATGAACTGGCAAAGTGGACCCACGAGACACATTATTTATTCAGTTTTATGCGTTAATGTGAGTTCAATCATTGGATGATGATGAAGTTTCCGCCCGAGAATTTGTTTGGACTTCAGAAAGAACATCTAGGAGCGACTAAGCGAGGACGTAACTGCGGGGGTTCACCTATAAGACGACAACCTCAGATATATAATACAGTATTTTAGTCATCATTCGTTTATTTGTAACATATTTTAAATGCCCTCTGACATTCCAAAAGGCACAATTACACGTTCGCTTGGAAAGGTTATGATTTGCGTTATGTTAACAAACGAAAATATCTCTTAAATTAAATAAACGAAAATATCTATTAAATTAAATAAACGCAATTTACTACCAACTCACAACATTTAAGCGCAAAATTAAACTCAGAATCGAATAAAATCGATACATTTTCTATTCGGAATTCACATCGCATCCGCCATTTCTGTTGAACTGACGTAACAGAAACATCGGTGCTGATTAACGGACATCTTTTGTTTTTCGTGTCGCGGCGGTCGTGTCGTTTCTGTCGCGCCTATGTGATTCCACGATGAGAGGTCAAAGGAGCATGGAACATGTAGGTTTGTCTGACGCCAGAAAATTATACAAATTTCGCTTGATTACGTAACTTCTATATGCCGCGTCATCAGCGGCGCACATGTCTAACATCTGTAGGGCACAAACACTTTCTTGCCGAATATCGAGGTATGAGAATATCATGAGGCATGTAAATCTTTGTTCTTGCTCAAACAACGACTACCTGGTTGTGAGCCACCTTAGAGATGTCCAGGTGGGAAAACCCCTAATTTTATATTTGTATGACATAGTGTTAATTTAATTGACTTTACAAGGGAGTACATTTTCCTCTTACAAAAAAAAAAGCTCAACCAGTTTTCTCGTAAAGGCACTTCGAAGTCAGAATTTGCATGGATTTAGTTCTTATAAGCAAAACCTATGAACATAAATAAATTTTAAAAAATTCACACTATAACAAATGTCACGGGCTACTGCTAGACATGTTTTAAAATCCAGTACAAAATATTTTTGTATAAAAAATATTAAAAAAATTTGAATTTTTGCCATTTTTATAATTTTTTTTTAAATACACAAATATTTTGCAATTGATTTTAAATCATGTTTAGCAGTAGCCCGTAACATGTAGTTTCAGAGAGAATTTTTAAATTTATTTATGTTTATTGGTTTTTGCAGCTTATAAAAACTAAAAGCATGCAAATTCTGACTGAGAAAACTGATTTGAGCTTTTTTTTTTCGTAAGAGGAAAATGTACCCCAAATGACGTCTACAAAACTACAACTATTTCACAAAAATACAAAATTGATTTTTCACACTTGGACGCTCTTAAGGGGCCTCCCTAGATAGGCTGCATTTGTGTGTGAGGCAGGAGTGGTAAGGTTGCCGTTGACCGACATATGTAATGCATTATCGCCTCTCCGCGCAAGCTACTCAGATGGCGTGCAGTGTTTTACTATTTATTAGCCCATTTCCTATGGGACTCTTAAGCGGTGACCACAATATTTTATTTGTGGGCAGCATTGTTCAAAGACTAACGTTTGTTTCCATAGTTGTGGTTTTTCGAATCCGGTTGTTATTTGTACAGAAACGGTAGTCTGAAAAACGCATTTTGGGCCGTTTTGAGGAGCCCGAAAATGACGTTTTAAATAAACGCGCTAAATTTTTGAAACAATAGCGACATAGTTTGAAGTGTGTGTTCTTTTCGTATATATAGAAATATAACGCGCGTTTAGTAGTTTCGTCAAAAATAGAATAATCGCAACTCGCCGCAACGCAACGAGGCCCCTTGAAGCACGCGACTTCGATACAAAGAAAGCAAATCAAAAGATCCAACAAAAAGACATCGAACAGTTACGAAGTTCCCTGGAACCACTGGCGTTTACATTTCCAGTGCAGTCAAAATACTTGACGAAATCAGACTAACAAAAAGTATAACTTATGACAAACAGAAAAAAAATCTCAAAACGCAAGACAGTTAACACAAGGATGTTCCTAGCTACACATCTGGCGTGGCTGTAGAATTCCCTGAAAGGGGGAGAGGCACTCTCACGAACTGAACTATTGGTAAGGTTCTTATTGGATATCGAAGATCGATGAAGTTTTACGCATTCCTCGCCAAGACTCTAGGGCAATGCCAGATGGCGCCCGCATAGACAGAGTACCGTTAAACTGGTGAATATGATCAACATTTGAAACAAATTTCTAGCTCACAACTTTTATTTTTAAAAGTTACGTTCCAACAAAACTATTTGTAAACAGTATTAATTTGCCTATCAAGAAACAAAATGGTTCTAAAGCGGATTTTGTACTGATAATTTTGTTCTAAATCTTTTGATCCTATTTACCCCAGTAAGCCTATTCACCTCGTTTTACGGTAGCACTTTGCGAAAGGTCGGAAGCTACAGATATAAAAGTTTGGTACAGTCAACCGAATAAATGCATATATGTATATTTGTTTATGGCCAAACAAGCGCTCAGCAGTTAAACTAATCAAATGTTTGGTTCCTTGGCAGATTTAAATAGCTCAAAAATACGGTTTAGTCTAGTTACATATACAGTTCGTTTAAAGAAGAAAAAAGCCAATATTTGACGCGTTTTGTATTTTTTTTCAGGCAGCAAAAATTCTGGTGGATCAAATACATACTCAAAAATTTTGTTAAATTTAAAAGAATTTTCTTTGTACTAATACAACAAAGAAATTATTTGTACTTATACCGACAGTTTCTGCACTGTCAATTACTTTGTAAAATATGACAAGACACTTCTTCGTAGTTGTACAAACTTCTGTAAATGTTGAAGCATTTTCCTTGTAAAATTATATGTTTATAATGTTAAAACGATTTCATTTGCAAAAAAAAAAAATAATCTTAGAAAAATGTGTAGCCTACAAAAATCGTAAGTTCACCGGAAATTATTTATGCAAAGATCACAACCTCTAAAAGTATATTTCTGAAACAAAGTGAATGTTTATATTAATTGCGTGCTTTAACACAAAGAATTATTACTGAACTGTACATTAAATGTATAGGCCTACAAATAAATAAATAAATACTAGACAGTACAGAAGCCACAGTGGTCTTGTGGTAAAATGCGTAAATTCTAAGTCTGAGGAGAGTGGTTGGAAACTTAGCACATCGAAATTTTTTTTCTAAATAATTTTATGTATACGTCCTTTATTCAAAAGTTATTTGAAAAATAATTTCGGCGTTATTTATGAGGCACAACGAACATTAAAATTTTTTTTTTTTTTCCATATTGAAAGTACAGCTACAAGGTAGCTGATGTTAGCAGGCGAAAACACAAATTTGCGGAAGGGTGGGTGTTGGGGGGGGGGGGGGAATTGTAAAACACGGGCCATAGCCAGACCCACAAAAAAGTGAACATGTATGTACGCATGGTGTTCTAAACCAGAATTAAGCACGATGCGAATATTTCCCAATTTGCGAAGTCGAAAAATTAGGTGTTTAAGCTCGATAACTGCATTATATCTATTAATTTAACTAAATTTAATGTCTTTATTGATGGCACAGTTAAGGCGTTGTCGCCTTTTGTTCCACTGTACCATATGCACAAATACTACGCAAGTCATACTCGATTGATAAAATTTTACACAATACTTTCTAACAAAACAATAAATAAAGGCACAATACAGTTTTAAGATCAGAATAGTACCCATTAGGTTAAATAATGATAATTATATTTACTACTAATATATATATTTAATGACAATTTTGTAAATTATAATAAGGATCGGTTATTTCGCACATTGATTATATATAATACTATGATATACTTACACTGAATACGGACGGATTTCATTTCTGCAGTAAATATTTAATACGGCTTATTTATTTTTACTATGTGGAGTTTCCCTTGAGAAATATTTAATGTATAAAATATTAACTGTAATACCTAGCCTTACCCGGGCAAGTATATATAACATACAAACGTCTCGCTGTCGCCTATATACACTATTCTGAGCTGCTAATACGTATCCCCACCACAGTAGCATAATGGAACATTTGAGAATGTTCCAGAAGATTATTGGGTTCCATTCCAGGTTTTAGAAACAGTTTAAAACATTCTCAAATATTCCAAAACAAGACATCACTTCGATGGTCCGAAATTGTCTGGTACATTCTCGAACATTCTAGACAATTTCTGAACATAACACTGCAACACTTGACAGCATTCTATAACATTTTTGAACATTCTAGAACCTTCTAAAATATTCAGGAATTCACCAAAACTCGATTCCCAGCGGAACCTCTTTCGACACACACATATCTCTAAATCCAACCCATGTACTTCCAAACCAAAACTTACTTAATGGAGGATGAAGTGATACCATATATTAACATACAGTCCACGTGGTTGGTTGTGGCGATATTGTGGCACATATGAAAAAAAAAAACACACACACACTGAATTATATTATACAAGACGTTAACGAACTACGTTTTAAACAACCTGTAGCGAGATAAAAGAAATTATATATAAGGGGTCGCAATTCAGTAGTCGGGAAACACCTTAAAATTGGTGATCAAACGTTGAACATATGTTATCACAGTTGACACACATCACTGCATCTGTGACTGCCAGGCATATCGTCCGTGATGCATAAAACCAATTAATTGTGTCCACTTAGCATTGTACTACTTGACCCGCGTGTGCTGTCTACAAGCACAGTTTACTGGGTTCCGATATGGTGTCTGCAGAGTGTTTGTGTACGTTTCCTGCGCATCAGCCAAGTGTTAGTTGACACTAATGTGAAGAAGCACACGTGGGCCAAGCGGTACACTGCTAAGTGGACACAATAATTGGCTTGATGCATCACGGACGATATGCCTGGCAATAATAGACACAGCGATGTGTGGCATCTGTGATAACATATGTTTAACGTTTGGTCACCAATTTTAAGGCGTTTCCCGACTATTGCGACCCCAAAGGTCGTAAATCAAATTTCTTGTCTCAGTGTCGGCTATCTCGCTACAGGATGTTTTAAATGTCATTAATTAACAACTTGCGTATTACTTTACTCATTTTTAATTCCCATAATGTTAATGCACTGAATTAATAGCAAGAATTTCGTAAAAACCTAACTAATACCTGAAGGGGTTGACGCAACCTGGTCATGTGACCAAGCAAACCTACCCCACTCTGTGTAGCAGGTAACTTTTCGTAAATACCTTGTGATTGTAGCACAGTGACCTGGGGCTTGGTAGACGAGTGCCAGTACTGTGAGGTGCATGTGTCCTATACCACCTTATCTCGATCTCGTACAGTGCTGCCACTCACACACCTATGTTAGGGCAACATTATTCAGGTCCTTTACATTCTCGGTGTGAAAAAACTGTTTGAACTTGGAACCAACACGAACTATTTAATGTTATTGCGCTAGGATTGTTAAGAGAACATAGTTTGTACTGCGCCTTGAATCAGGATCTCTCGTACTAGGTCTGTAACATCTGACAGTAAAAAATTAATTGTCTTTGTTCAATTTCATTAAAAAAAAGAAACCATTGTGAGTTCCTAGTCCACTTCTTATACGTCTACTGAAAGAATAGTTTTGTTTCCATTGTGGTACTGTTGGAATTTTCGGCCGTGAAACAAAAAAAAAAGGCAAGAAAAACAAATTAATCTGTACATAAGAGGCGGGGGGTGTGGGAGGGGGAGGGTTACTGATTCTTCAACTAAAGCCGTACAATCAATCACGGAAAAAAAAGGACCAACTCGAGTTTCTATTCAAGATATATGCGTATGCTGGTAATATTCTAGTTGAAGTTTAAAAAAGACAACAGACAATACTAGATGTAGGAAGGCAAAGTACACGGAATGACGAGTTCTTAATTGATGCACTAAAGCTGATTGTCTGGAGGACAATACAGCCAATTAGTAAGAATTTAACACCAGCTCACTGGAGAGGAAAGAAAAGCAGCTGGAACAAAGTCACTACTGCATTAACTCAGCCAGAAAATAACGCACAATTTTACCAGCTTTTTCTATAAATTCATTAACAAAGATAGCTTCGGCTGGTACAGGAAGTTATTAATCTTAACAAATGAAACAATTAAGATCTATACATGCAAGCTTTTACGAATAACTTTTCATTAGTCATTACCAATCTGAAGACCTTCAATTCGACTACTCCACGTGATATTAAAACTAGTCTAGCTTAAATTGCACGACTACCGAAGTATTTGATAACGATTGTCAGGGCCCAAATAACTACACGAGCTTTACTTCAAGAACAGAGTCGAAGAAATTTAGGAAAAAAAATATCTCCCGATTTTACGCTAGTTTTGGAATTGCGATGTCAACAAATGAACAATAAAGTCTTCTTAGTCACATAATATTTTACCAAATTCCGACGCAGATTGTATTTCATGTGACAGTTAAAACAAACTTATTGGAATGTGATACTGGTATGTACTAAAACTAATGTCATACTATAAAAAGCCCAACAATTTAATATTATTTGACACAAAAGGAAAAATAAATTACTTCCTTCGCCTATAACTAGGGACTGAAAAATTTCGCGTATTCAATAACCTGCAGGCTAGAATCCATTGTACTATACATACTCAAGCCCCGACTGTTAGTCAACTATCTGCTACTCAGGTGAACAGTAGACAACGACCGAATAGTCGTGGCTTGAGTATGTATAGTACAATGGATTCTAGCCTACAGGTCATTGAATTCGCGAAATTTTCCAGTCCCTACTAAACTCACTGCCTTGCTCAAAAGATGGAAAAAAAAAGCAAGATGAGACGAAATAAACGGCGGGATCTTCTCCTAGACAATTCGCAAGTGTTTCTTTTTCCCTTTAACACCACGGATATTTTGGTTCGTAGTTTTATGTCGGCAGCTGCAGGCAATAAACGGTAAACGTGGACAGCCAGCACCAGTACGTAATAACAGGGGTCAGGCTGCCAGGTAAACGGGAAACCAGGCAACTTTCCAACGCAGACTATAAAAAAACACAGTTGAGCAACTGTGGCACACGATTACTGCGCGGTTGGCTAATTCAATGCACGAATACTTGATGCTAACGTGGGCGTAACTAGTTCACTATCTCCACCATTTTTATAAGCATTTTGCGAAGACAATTCAAATCATTCGCACTTCCTAACATTCTGAATTATCATTAGTCTACGTATGTTCCCTGCAATTATATAACAGTGGGAAATTAGTTTACGTTCCATACGCCACTTTCAGATAATTAAGAGCGACACCTACCGCGCGTTATAAATGCATTGTAAAAGTGCGGGAAAAATATGATTTATTTACGAAACTCTTCCACGTGTGTTCATAATGCCAATATAAGAAAGACAAGGTCGCAATGTAATTATTAGAGCAGCATGCTTATTAAAAACACTGATACTGGTGTACTTCAAAATGTACTAACCGGATGTGTACGAAACTCAGAAACTATAAACTTTGCTAAACGTTTCACCCATGAAATTAAAAACGGATCGGCAGGAAGCTTACACGCTAGTTCAGCACTTGGATCGTTGTCGCTTCTTACGCTGTATCGGTACACTAACAAATAATTAAGCATTACGTAGTTTTCTTATCAGAATTTTCTTTAAGTGCAAGTGAATGTGTATTCACATGAAATATCTTTTCTTTTCTGTCTCCTGCTGCAATTACTGCATCAAAGTTATACTTTGTAGTTTAAGTTACAACGATCCGCAATTGAAAATTATTTAACTAAAATGCGCTGAATGTGTAAAATATAGGGCAGATTTCTTAACTTACTACCCGCAGACATAATGTCGACTCCAGAGATATGACATGAAATGAGGTCTTGCTATGGCGAGAAAAACGGGAATTCCCCGTGAAATGACACATCGACCAACGATTCCGCCGTGTTTCCCACAAGCCCTTAGACTCGAACCATAATCTACGTGTTGGGAGGCGAATGGTCTAACCAGAAATACAACCGCGACCCAACGAAATTCGATTAGCTGTGGTTGAAAGTTGAAGAAGGCACAAGGATTAGATTTCTCCAACTTGCCAATAAATAAGGTGCGTACTATTATGACTATTTAACTCAAGAGCAGACATTAGGCGGCAGTCTGTCCCGACCACCACGCAGCGCGCACAGCTACGACCGTTACAACTTACAAGATTTGAAAATTGTTCTACGCGTATGAGTTACAACTGCTTAGGAATAACATTATAAAAGTACGTTGCACATGTACATACACATTTCAGGGTTTGCACTAACTTACTAGTAGTTTCTACCGGTCGATAATGACGAAACATGGCGGTTTTGCGGTCCTTTTTACCCCTTGACTAAAAAAAGGGGTGTTATAAGTTTGACGAATCTGTGTGTCTGTTTGAGGCATCGTAGCTCATAAACGAATGGACCGATTTTGATGAGGTTCTTTTTTGTTTGAAAGCTGACGTGATTGACAGTGTTCTTAGCTATGATTCAAGACAATCTTTTCAGCCGTTTAAAAAACATCAGCTCTTTTATAGTTTTTTTTTTGTGATTGTGAGCAATTGTACTGATCTGATTAATTTGAAATTTAGTATCCTGTGAGTCTGAGATTTTTAAATTTTTTATTTAAGTCTTATTTTTATTTAATTTTTATTTATTTCATTTATTTACCCACGTATAGTTCAGCCATAGGCCGGTTTTCCCAAATACGTGATACATTGCATCATATAATTTACATGTGCAAAGAAAGAAATGAAAAAAAGATTAAGTGATAACATTTGCCGTAAAGAAATAAATAAATCAAAGAACAAAATTTGCCTTAAAGTTAACTACCTTAACATAAATTGCCTTAAGAAAAAAATTGAATTACCTAAACAAAACAAAAATATTACAAGTATTAACATTACAACCGTTTCAGTGAGTTTATGTCATCTAAATACAGAGTTGACCTTTAGTCTATTCTATTCCGAAGTGACATAATTGACCCTGAAGTTATTTACAATTACAAGATAACAGAAAAAACATTGAATTGCCAAAACCGGAAGATATTTACAAATACAAAACTTTTCATAATTTGCTTGACATCAGTGATATTTGGTTATCGACAAATTTATATGCAGCGTTCTCCTTCTTTCAATTTAGCAGTTACATCTAAGCTTAGATAAGTACAATTATTATTTTCTTATTTTCTTAAACTGGCCTTGAGTTTGCTCAGATTAGATCTGAATTCATGTGGCAGGTCATTCACCAGGTTACTTGCCAAATAAGTAAAATACCTTTTATACCTAGCAGTTCCATGTACCGGGATTCTTAAATTGTTTTTATGCCTGGTGAAGTGTCCGTGTTTGGGTATAAGCTGCGTTAATTTATTTATCAAATATTTTGGTTGGTTGCACTCTCCTATTTTTCTTATCTGTCTGGCAAGTAGAATCAATCGTCTGTTTTACATATTTTGCCAGCCAGAAAGTTTCAAATATTCAGTCTTAATGATAAGGTATTGCAATCTCAGCGCAATATATTTTAAAAGGTATGGGCGTATACAATACACCTTTACCTGTTACAAGACGTCATAAAATGATAGGGTCACCAATGAAAGTCTTACAGAGGATAGCTGTTGGTGAGAAGACAGCACGCTAGTTCAGTGACAGGCGTCTAGAGGTGCAATGCTCGTGCTGTGTCGTCCGTACTACTCCCAAGCTCCTATAAATCTACAACGAGCAAAATACATCCACACCCAGCGGGTGTATTATGACCTCGCGTCGCTAGCTTGCAACTTTGCGATGCATCGTGGTTCAGATAGCGAATTTGTGATTATGACCGTCCTCGTTTGCGAGTGTCGCTATCTTTTTCGAGTACGCAAAAACTTTGCGACAACGCACTCTCAGCGACGGCAGTTGACAATGCTTCTGTGGATGAATTTCTCTCTTAAAAAATATATATTCCAAAATTCCTATTTACAGCGAATGAAATTTCTCTTTCCGTGGCTAAATTCCATCCTCGATGGTTGTGCCACCTAGTCTAACTATTACGTAACAGTTTATATATGCTCCGCTAGATGTCGGTAAGAATTCCATCACAAAACTTAAGCTATTTTAGCGATGCTGTATACAAGGGAAATACTGCCGTAAAACATTTTTGAAAGTGATATACATTGAAAAAAAATTTCTAAGGATCATTCTTCCAACGTAATATTGATCTTCGTGAGAACACGGAAATATACACATGTACAAAACGAAATAAATAAAAATTGGCCTCGGTACCAAATGAAAATTTAGGCATCCACAAATAATGTGTAAATATATGCCTTTATTGATGTTGAAATATTGTTCTAGAATACGTGGTTCTTCTGTATTACAATTTAGTGTTTATGTTTGCGACACGAGTTATAAGACGGCGCAATTATTACATTTGAAAGACTCGTTTTTCACCCAAGTATTATGTCTCCGTAAAAATTAGTGAATATTCACTTGAAAATAATGCGTTAAAGTAAATTATTAACACTGCAAAACATGTTGTTATTATAAAATACTACTCGTTATGTCTGCTAATTGTCTCAATCGTGGCGGTAAGAACAACTGCACGGAAAAATTTTAATCTATTATTTTAAACATATAAGTAAAATAACAGTACATATAACTATAATTTACTGAATAAATGGACAGGGATAGTTAATTAAAAAGTAAAAAAAATAACATTTCGGCAGACATTGGGATCGATCCTACGCCCAAAATGTAATGTAGTTACAAGGCAACAACGTCGTTAACCAATATTCCAATATGACACTACAAATTCTTCACCTGTAAAATGATATTTCCGTTATAGTAATAATTTCGCTTAAGTGACGCCGTACTAAAGTCTTTATTGATAGTTTTGCAGTTTCATATTTTTAAAATGTGAATTGTCAAACAATACAGCTAACTCGAATGGTCATATCAGTTCGAAATCTAAGTAGTGTAGTTTTTTAAATAATCTGCCGTTTTATTCGTAAAACTGATTTGTGAAGCGTACATATTGATGTAACATACGTATCGGACTGTTTCAACGCCAATTAATTTAATTACAGTTGTTTAAATAAGTGAGGTTACGGCAACTCAAAGAAAATGCCCGCCATTTTATCTTAGAAATCCAGCTTGCGAGTCGTAGGGAGCCCTCGAGACAAGCGTGCTAGTTTGCGACAGACTTTGCGAATGCTTTGCGATATGTGTGCGTCACGTGGACAGTTCGCAGTCGCAAATAGAGAGAGAGAGAGTTGTAATCGCTTTCATCGAAAAGTCTTGTTTAGTGTGGCTTACGATAGCAAAACTGCTTTGCGACGCGGTCATAATAGACCCGCAGGCTGCCCCCTCAATACAGGCGGCCGATCATTATTCATATAGGGTTGTAGCAAGATTTGTGGTTGGGGCAAGCATGCATGCCTTCGTTGTAGTTCATGTAAGGGCCTTTCATCACACACAGCGACCCATCATCCATATTGGCGGCGTACCACTGCTTCTTGTCGGAGTTTTCACACAGAGCGACTAGCGCCTAAATAAAGCCCAGCCTACACCTGAGCATGCATCATACAGCTCCTAGTGTCAACATGGTGTGTCTTATGCACAGGGAGGTAAGGCCATGATCCATAATTTCTACTGCTTTTACCATATTGTTTTTTATCCTAAACTAGAGCAGATATCTAAAAACAGTGAATAGTACGTTATTAAATTTCTCCAGGACAAACGACACAATGATTTCTTGTAATTATTTAATTAAGGAAATTCTTATTAATTGTCAAATTAGGCAAATCTACAAAATATTTTATTTAGAATAAATAAAGATTTCACAGTAAAACTTATTTTTAGCAAAACTGTGCACCAGTTTTTCAAAAACTGACTTCGTTTAGGAATAAAAAAAGTTATCATTAAAGGAGTGGAAATGATGAATCATTGCCTTAAACCGCAACGTATTGTTTTTACTACAGTCTCCTAACTTAATAAAGCCGTCCGTCGAGTTAGTGCACATTTCTCTCTTACCTCGACGGCCCCTGGGAACCTGTGACGCTGGTTGTATCTCCGTAAATGGAATGTTTTGGCACATATTGACGCTCACCTTCCAGTACTGGTATTTTACACCATAATTCTGCGGGGAAAAAACCGACATTTAAAATTGTAGGTTTCTCGAAGACAATTTGCATCACAAAACAACACTTCTAGACCATAGTTTTTGCCAACTATCTGAGCAAAAGAACTCCGACAAGAAGAAATGATATGCCGCCAATATGAATGTTGGGTCATCCTTGCATGAACTACACCGAAGACATGCGCGACTGCCCCAACCACAAATCTTGCTACACCGCTGCAGGAATTATGATCGGCGAAATCTCGTACCTTTAATTGCGGCGCAAGATATCGATCTTAACAAATGCGACATTCTCGGTACACTTTTGCTCATGAAGTTGGCGAATATTATCGTCTACGATTGCCATTCTGTAGTTCCTCCATACAGACTTTCAAGAACGTGTACATTTCAATGGGTGATATTAGCGTTTATTTAGCTTCTAGACACGCTTAAAAATTAACCAAAACTTAAATGTCACCGGGGAAGTGTAATGTCCTGTTCACAGTCACCATGGTGCAAATAAAATACGTAGAATAAGAAAATGAATCCTTGTGACATGAATGGTGATGTTCGTAACCAATACTTGGCTTAACATAGGCAGCGTAACTTGGTTGGCATGGCGTAAAAAAAACAATAGTTACACGCATTTTACGCCAAGTTATTCACGTCGGCCAATAAGAATACCAAACGTCGTAAAAGTTGTATAGGCGGCAAAATTTGAATGCAATAACAAGTAATATTCGTCTAGTCCTTCGTGACTTGTCACACAGAATATTTTTCTCGCATACATTGATGCCAATATTGTACGGTTGTGTTGTGTAATTAATACAGGACGTGAAGAGGCTTGCAGAAAGCGGTATTACCTGCAGTGAAAGTTGTTATAGGCGATTCGGGATAAAGTGAGCACTCAGAAAGGCGCTGCTAAACTTCCAATTTCAGCCAATTCGTATCTTTCCGCGCATAACGGCTGACGCCGGAACGTACATAACCTCTCTGGACACGACACTTGATGTTTGCGCGTGAACGATAAAATATGCGGTCAGTATTAATCGATAAAGTTAGATAAAATCATTAATTTATTAAATAAAATTCAAGTATGTCGATTTTTGTTGTCTTTGTGTAAGTATTTTTGTATTTTAAATAGAAAAATACACGGAACTATATTGCGTAACTTCACTGCCAACCAAACAAGCAGCAAGTTGAATTATATATAGTAACGGCTAGTGATACTTTTCAAAGGTTAAATTTTCAGTGCTCACTTTATCCCGAACGACCCATACTTATGGACGGTCCAGAAGGAAAAAACCACAATTTTATATTTGTATGAAACAATGACAGTTTTGTACACGTTACTCGTGAGTACATTTTCCTATTACAAAAAAAAAAAAAATTTAGCTCAGCCAGTTTTCCCATAATGACATTTCAAAGTCAAAATTGGCATGTTCATAGTTGATACACCCTTCGAAAAACAATCAACATAATGAAACGAAATAATTCACAGTATAAGTACATGTTACTGGATAGGGCTTTACGTCAAAAAAAAATTCCTTAAGTTTGAAATTTTTTTGTTACTTTCAGAATTTTTTTTTTAATACACACAGAATTTTATTGGGAATTTATATCCGTAAAGCCCTAGCTCGTATCATGTACTTGTACTGTGAATTAATTCGTTTAATTATGTTGATTGGTTATCAGGGAAAAAAGGGAGGGGGTTTATGAACAAATATCATGCACATTTTGTCGTTGAAATGACATTATGGGAAAACTGGCTAAGCTATTTATTTGTAAGCGGATTATGTACACCCACGTAACATGTACAGAACTAACGCTGTTTCACACAAATAATGAAATTACGATATTTTCCCTTCTGTAACACCCTTAAGGTGGGGTCTCAGCCCACAAGATAAATTATTTAATTTTAATTTTTTTTGTGGGGGATAGTATGATATTTGTGACTATAGCTGTACAGTACAAGAATAGCATTTGAACTTAATGTATATTTAGGCCACAATAAAACATTTTTTATATTCTTTATTTGCTGGACTAATTGCGGCCAAAATAAACGATACACATTCAACATCGCTACCTGTACAATAGCGCAAGATAAATGAAATCAACACTACAATCGTCAAGTGCCCCACTTTTCTTCCTACAAATTAGACGAAAGCGGAAAAAAAATTCAACATGCGGGATGAGACCATCAGAGTTAGCAGCAGAGTGTTACATAATGTCAACTAGTATCAATAGCAGTCACGCAATGTTAATTTACAGTCCACTATTTATACATAGAGTCGGATTTTAAAGAATGGTTCAGCTCCACTAAATTAATAATATCAAAATTACGTTTTTTCAAACATGGTCACAATAATTACGATCGTACCTTACAGTTTCACGGAAAACATCGTACGTATTTCGTACGAGCCGCTTTAAAATCAATGTTACCTATTTAAATTTTCACACATCACACGCGGAACACACCTGAAACTTGTAATTTTGAAAACACGTGTTTAAAAAGTTAGACGATTGCCCTGAAATAAATCTAACAAGACCACGTAACTAATACAATTATATATGACCAAATGAAAGCTTAGCAGCTGTATTATTTCACACTGTGTACGTGATTAATAGTTAATTATTTAAAATAAACGTACAAGTTTACTCGTAGTACATAATCAGCTAGTTGTGACACTCGTAAGTTGGCAGTACCCGGTCCCGGCATAAGTGTTAGTAAATACGTTATTTATACGAAACTATTCCACGTATATGCTGGGCCGGGGCCGCGGTGGCCGAATGGTCAGAACATTCGCCTACCACAAAGGCGATCCGGGTTCGATTCCCGGCACAAAACGGCTGGGTCGGTCCCCGCATTTTCGCATGTGGAAATCGTGCCGGACGATGTCATTGGTCGGCGGGTTTTCTCGGGGATCTCCCGTTTCCCACACCCTTTCATTCCGCCCACACTGCTCCATTCTCACCTCATGTCCACCCCAACAGCGCTAAAGACCTCGCTCCGAAATACTCACGTGTGCACCAATTGTATCAATGTACGAAAAAAAAAATACACTTCAAACAATGACGGACAGGTAGTTTCAAAGCATCAAGTCAATTAGCGAAATCATTTCGGAACCGGTAAAAAATTGTTATATAAAACATTTTAAACCTGTTATGCCTTAAAAACTTCTCTCGGGATTCGTGTGAAACTACTATAGAAGCACGCAAACTACAACTTTCCACCAATATAAATAAGGGACGATCACTGAAAGTGTCAGTCAAGCGAGTGATCTACGATACCACTGCACGTTGTTTCAGTGTCTTGCGGTAGAGGCGATACCACGTTAGGAAAATGATATTAGTTTGTAAAGGGAAAAACTCTCCCGCTAGTTGGTATCGAGTATTCAAGAATTAATCTTACCTATGTACCGAAGAGACGAAGGCAGAAGAAGTCTGTTTCTTCTACCTACATTCCCGCTATGGTTAATTAACCTCAAGTCAGTGCTGCTGGAGAGAGTTTGTTTTATTGGTGCGGCTTGTGGCGAGGCTCCTAGACAGGTAGAAGCTTTCACACACGTTGCAGCTGCAAGATGTGCACCGCTGCGGACACCCTAACTAACTTGTTCAACTGTACAGCCACGGGGAGGACTTGTCGGGATATATCCCTTCCTCCTGAAAACCCCGAAATTCTAACCAAACCCTCACACTATCGAATTTTCGTATTTTTAAAGCTATCTGCTACTACCTATTTAATAAATATAACTTCAATAATAACGAGCAAACCAAATCAACTATTGTATTATGCCTGTGTGTGTGTATTTACGAGGGTTATTTTTTATCATCCTCCGATCGCCTGTAATAAAAAAACGGGAATGAATAAGGAAATTATTTTAATATCAAAAGAAACGTACATCTTTACACTATTGTTCCACATAATCACCGTGCAGATTGAGACATTTGTCGTACCGATGCACCAGCTTGCCGAGACACTCAGCAAGGAATGATGCCTCCTGCCTATTCAGTCACGTTTTATCAGTGTCCTGCAGTTCATCATGGGCGTTGAAGCGTCGTCCTCCAAGCCACTTCAACGTGGGGAAAAGGTGGAAGTCACTCGGTGCTAAATCCGGACTGTAAGGAGGATATCGACAAGCTGGTGCATCGGTACCACAAACGCCTCAATCTGCACGGTGATTATGTGGAAAAACAGTGTAAATATGTACGTTTCTTTAGACATTAAAATAATTTCCTAATTCATTCCCGTTTTTTTTACTACAGCCGATCAGAGGTTGAAAAAAAAAAATAACACTCGTATGTGTGTATACAGGTTGTTGTAAAATTGCATGCTAGTGGTTTGGGGAAACAAGCCTCGCATCTAGTCAAACGCAAAACGCTATATTAACATAGGTCTGAAAATGCACTGTTTCTGCGCTATAGTTCTAATACATGATGTCTGCATCATGTTGCTACGGAATATCATTCCAGCAACACTGTACATTGTATTAATACTCCGCTGTGTCACTAACCCATAAAATAGTAGGAATAATTGTAAAAAAAAAAAAAAAAAAAAACATCAGCCCGTGCTATGGAGTATACGTTGTGAATACTAACTGTAGAGCAGAAACGGTGCGCTTTCGGAACTATATTCATGTATAGTTTTTGTTTCTCTAGATACGAGTATTACTACTACAAAAAATTGACACGCAATTCTGGAACAACCTGTGTACAGTGAAACCATCTAACAAAAGTGTTTCTTGAAAAAAAAAAAAAAAAAAAAAAAAAAAATATATATATATATATATATATGTTATACCTTGTCTACGTGTACGTTTGTAATCGAACCATTTTAAAGACATTTTCCTGGGTAATAGTGTATTTATTTCTGCCTGCCCCACCAAAATTTTCTTAGCAAGGTTTTACTATATTTCAGACTATTCTGCCTAAGAGAAAGGCAAAGTGTTCAACGGAAACACTCGCTAGTGAATGGCAACGTCCGCCCCGTTTCCCACATAACACGCGGCTAACGTGACAATGGAAGGTGCAAACGGATTACATATTGCGCACATAACTACCACAAAATCGAGGAAAAATAAAGAACAATAGAACGAATGTATGGTACAATGCACGGCCAAAATACGATAATTTTATCAAATTCTTGTAAACTAATCACTATGAACAACACATTAATTAAAAGTAATCGTGTGTGCCATCATCAACACGTTTAAGAACATAAATCTCAGTGCATTTGGCCAGATTTTGACAGTTGTTTTCCTGGACTCGTGGCTGCATGTAGCATTACAGGTAGCACGGTGTTCCAGAAAATCAATGGTATTCTGGACTCGCTCCAAGCTAATTCTGTGATGTTATTTCCATTCCCGTTTCTGATTTTCTCAGTCATACATGCGTGAGTTATGTGTGTTTACGAACACAATTTAAAGGTCGTTTTACGTCTCGAGTTTACCAATTTCAGGACCTCCACATCATTAAAAATTATTTTCTCACAGTTCACGAGAAAATAAAAAGTAACCGCTACAAAATACTTTCTCTTGGTTCGCTGAAATAAAAACTATTTTTTGACAGCAACAAAACAAATTTTCTCTCGGTTCACAAGGGAAAAATTTTTTTGTGACAGCTACAAAATATCTACTTATTTTCTCTCGGTTCACTGGAAAAAATATTTCGTGACAGTTACAAAATATCTACTTATTTTCTCTCGGTTCACGAAGAAAAAATACTTTGTGACAATTACAAAATATCTACTTATTTTGTCTCGGTTCACGAGGAAAAAATATTTTGTGACAGCTACAAAATATCTACTTATTTTCTCTCGGTCCACATGCAACAAATATTTTGTGACAGCTACAAAATATCTACTTATTTTCTCTCGGTTCACTGGAAAAAAATATTGTGTGACAGCTACAAAATATCTACTTATTTTCTCTCGGTTCATGAGAAAAAAATATTTTGTGACAGCTACAAAATACCTACTTATTTTCTCTCGGTTCACTGGAAAAAAATTTTGTGACAGCTACAAAATACCTACTTATTTTCTCTCTGTTCACGAGGTAAACATATTTTGTGACAGCTACAAAATATCTACATATTTTCTCTCGGTTCACGAGGAAAACATATTTTGTGACAGGTACAAAATACCTACTTATTTTCTCTCGGTTCACTGGAAAAAAATATTTTGTGACAGCTACAAAATTCTTATTTTCTCTCGGTTAAAGAGGAAAACATATTTTGTGACTGGTACAAAATACCTACTTATTTTCTCTCGGTTCACTGGAAAAAATATTTTGTGACAGCTACAAAATATCTACTTATTTTCTATCGGTTCACGAGGAAAAAATATTTCGTGACAGCTACAAAATATCTACTTATTTTCTCTCGGTTCACGAGGGAAAAAATATTTTGTGACAGCCACAAAATATCTTATTTTCTCTCGGTTCACGAGGAAAAAATATTTAGTGACAGCTACAAAATATCTACTTATTTTCTCTCGGTTCACAAGGTTGTGATTGCCGAATGGTCAGACCACTCATCTCCCACCACGGCTATCCAGGTTCGATTCCTGGATACATACACACGTGTAAAGCACAGTTATATATTTAATGTTGCGTCATGAAATTATTTAATTACAGAATCACAACCGAGTGCCCGAAAGGATTGGCAAAAATAATTCACCCCAGTTCAGCGACTTGCGCAGAGAGGCTAGGCTGTAATGTAATACGCGAGTTGTGTTGTACTTACAGCTTCAGTACTTGTAGACCTCGTAGGCGCTAAATACGTTCACCGGACAGGCACATCAGAGTGCTCGGTAGTTTTCAGAAAGGACAAGTCACTTACATATAAAACACCCCACACCGTTATACTACCTCCTCTCTCAATTTACCCGCGGGCACTCTACGCCTGGCATGTCGCTTTCACCTGGTGTTTGACATAAACCCTTCCCATCAGACCGTCACATGGTAATACGTCAATTGTCACTCCAAATCACACAGTCTCCATCACGCGTGGGTAGGAGATGTGGCAGTTTTCCCTCCCTCTAAAACTTTCCAAATATTTTTCCTGGTCAAACCCGGCGCTGCGCGTATACAGAAGTTATGAGGTTGACGAACTCCAGTCCTTGCAACTACAGAAGCATAGTTTTGCTGCCAACTGCACAATTGTAATGGAACTGCTCACGAGTCCTGGTACAACACGATGTCTACCAGCTCCTGCAAGAGAAGTCTTCGTCTGATGCTTATTTACAAGGTCAACACAATAGAAAGGTAAGAGATATAGGCGACATATGTACACGTCAATTATTACCTTATACTGTCTTCATGCGCAGAACACTGAATTTGCACGCAGTGTAATCCAACTATTCGTTTTTCTACGGGATTTCAACCGACAACCCTATAACTTTAATTGCGGAAAGTATGTTTTACAAATCAGCTTGGTTTTTTTTTTTTCAGATACAACAGAATGAAAAATCCATTTTTAGCCATCTTGAGGGGCACCAAAACATGTTTATTATAAGCGTGGCGTATTTGTCAAAACAACATTTGTAACATGCTACCACACCTTTCATGTGTCAGGTCAGAACCCCTCTAACGGCAGGTTTCATGAAAGTCGTTTAACCTGAAAATCAGAGTAAAAAGTCAAGTTAGCTGAGATTACCCATTTACCGTGTCCCTCTGCGCAGGGCCTACTAATTACGATTAAATCCAGATAACTAAAGATAAAACTTACACAAATTCTTGGCCGTTTAACTTCTTAAACTCGTTCAATATGTGACGAAAATATCAGCAAGCCGTACATACGTATAGTTTCAGAGGTTATGTGTCGTTTTAAATGAGTGTAAAGTTCCAGCTAGACTCCTTATGATAGCCGACTTGTGCCTATATGGCATGGCGAATGTTTGCTTCCTTATTGTTAACGAGGACGAAAATATTCAAAGGCGGCCACGATGAATTCGCCAGAAATATAATTACATGGATGATGACGATGTTCATTTTGCGACACATATTCGCCTAAAAAAAGTCTACACATAATGCTCTATATGTCTAACGCCCCCTGCCTAAGAAAAGTTTCCGTTCAAATTGATACATGTTTTATGTCCAATATAAACAACCCCCGTAACCTGTACAACAAGTAACCTAGAAGCAAACATAGTTTCCGCTATACTTCCCACAACCCTGCCTAACTTTACATGCACAGTTTCTGTAAGTGCGCTAAGCTAAGCTCTTTGAAAACATTCAATAAAAGAATAATAAAAACGGCCAAAGTAAGTCTGTGCTATATTTTTCCGTATTATGTTTAAGCTTCAGTGTAGTTTGTTGTACGGATATGCAATTGCTAAACTAGTACTGTACCAAAAAAATACTGATCATATAATATTCATTGTTTACTATGTACAAACATTAAATGTTTAATATCAACGGTGCAGTTACTCGTTTACTGTTCATTCTTTTTTTTTTATATAGATCATAAGATAAAATTTCATAGGATATTGGTTTCAATTTTGGTCACCGCATCGTTGATAGATACAATTCTGCAAAACTTTGAATACAGTACGTAACTTCGATTAACTAAATCGAGTTAGTTGATCGCATTAGTTGTTAGGCAAAAGGGAAAGCGCTCCAACTGAGTTGATTACAGAGTGAACATTTTAACTTGGCTTAGTTAAACCGTGGTAAACGCGGCCATAAATGTTGGAAGATTCCTGTCGGCCATCGCAACGTAATATATCCGGCCGGTAGTGGTTACGCTGTGGTTATGCCTTCCAGCTTCCACTTCACAATCACTACGCCGATGGTGGACTAGGGCAACATGAGAAGATCAGGACTGACCCTGAAGGATTGATTACTTTTATGTGGCAACCAGTGTATGTTCCACCTACTCTTGTACCACTATCGTGCAGCTGCGACCAGTACTGAACATTCTTATATGAAGTCTGCCTCAGTTACGAAAGCAAGTCTGAAAGTTCTCCTCCGAGAAACATTTATTTTAGCGCACATACTTGTGGTTTCTTGAAGAAACACACTAAAAAAAGCTTTGGGGATACCACTAAATATTTTGCCACTAAGGAACACACCCAAGTTTTTCTTATGGCCAGTACGGTTTTGTAGTGACTACAAAAATGTTGTAACCATTACAAAAAAAAAATATTGGCGAGGTCCATATTGACAAAACATTTTATGGCGACCAAAAGACCGGTTCTTTTTCTGTGCAGGTTTCCTGCAATCCTATTTAATGCTATCTGCCTAAGACTTGAACCGTCACAGCACAATAGCGACAGCACCTGTCGTAGTGATACCTAAGCGCGGTTTTCGCGCCTTTTCTTCTACTTTTACTAAGGTGTGTCCGAATACAGTTTGTCAGTAAATGTAAATGTATTTCATGACTAGAGTGAAGTACAGGTCAGAATGAGTGGCATTCGCACCAACAACATGGTAACAAATCAGCAAGCAGAAACACACTGCCATCAGAGAGATGCTGTTACTATGAAGATGAAGCAGCGTCTTCGCTGGAAGTGCTGGATACATAATAGTACCATGACATTTGCGGCGAAAATATTTTTGCACCATTTGGCTTCATTGGCTGATGTGCACAGCTCTGTTTTATGGTCAGTGATTGGATGCTAATAACTCTCATATGTCTAGTGGGTCTACTAGCAAATCGGCATCACAATACTTTCTGGTTGGCGCGGTCAAATGACAGACATGTCTGAAAATAAGACACCCTGCTAACATCACGAAGCAGAGCTGCCAATGTGCACACAATTCATTGGAACAAACTTGTGCAGAAATATACTCGAGGCAACTCGAGGCTGTGTCGATAATGAATGGCGGCAAGTACCGTGCCGGAGTCCAGGCTCAGGTAACCTGTACTCTGAGCTGTCTGTCAGTAACTGCGACTCTATAGTCTGGTAAGTTTTACCTGAACACTCCCCAACACTTTTAATATCCAAAAACAATATGTTATTGAGGCCACAGATGTTGAGTTGAGAGTGATGAAACATATACACTGGGTATAAGTTTCAGGCAAGTTTTCATGTTTAAAATTTGAAGACTATTGCAAAAATTATTGAAAGAAAAATTTAAGTAGTGTTCACAGTCTATAGTGAGCTCACAAGGTAGCTCCATAGGACTAAAATTAGATCGAATGTGTGAATCGGAAGTAAGTCCAGATAATCTGCTTTGGAAGAAGGATGCAATCGAGAAGTGAAGAGATTTAGGTCAGCACTTCAACATCAAGGTCAGCGCTTGTGAGTGGTGGTGTGAGTATGGAGCAGCACCGGAATGGATGTAGAGAACAGGAGATCTCCGAGAAAACCCGCCGACCAGCGACATCGTCCGGCACGATTCCCACAAGAGAAAATCTGAGAACCAACCACAGCGACGATATATTTGTAAATATGGCAGGGAGAGGGTACCAAAGTGCGGACATTGCCAAACTGGGAGTCCTCGAGAGTCTGTGAGGTCCTGCAGTGGAGAAGCGAGGGAAGGCGAAAGGAGGGAGGGAACTGGAGTACCCTGAGAACACACGCCGACTAACGACATTACAGAGGGGCAACTTATGTCTCGGGAGCGTAATGGTTCTTAGTTCGGATCTGATCAGGGAACATCGCCAGGATTCCGCAGCCACAGCGCAGACATCCCCTCCTTTCCACGTCCAGTATGGCAGATAGTGTAGACTAGATTAAATTTAAAACAAAAATGCTGCTCGCTTAACGGAAGGACGGTTTTGTTAGGTTCGGGAACCACGTTAAATATCATGCCACCCCTCACCCGCGCTACAAAGTCCTAGATGTTAAGTGCTGACCAAAATCTCTTCACTTCTGACATACCGTTAAGTACAGATTTTGCAAACGTTAACAGCATGTCACAATGGACATTTACAGACATGGCTGAAATGCACTTAGTGTACGTAGAGGCAAGAGGAAATGCCACTATCCGAACATACGTGTATCAGACAGAAGGACGTTCATACGTATTGACCAGCGGCTGCATGAGACCGGGAGTCTGATTCTGCGAATGGTTTACGTCTGTGCCATGCGAACTGTGAGAACGCTATGTTTCGAGGAACACGTCCTGGAGCATGTGGACGAACACCCATCAACCAGCAGACCATAGCGCACAACACTGGCGTTAGTCACAACACCGTGTGGCAGGTTTTCCACGAACAACCTCTGCATCCTTACCATCGTCAACCAGTGCAGGCGTTCGAGTCAGCAGACTTCCCAAAACAAACTGAAAACCCTCACTTCAGTGAAACAGTGTTGTCGTGCGGCGAGGCAATGTTTACACATGACGATATGTTTAACAGCAGAAATAGCTACGTGTGGAGTGACGGAAATCCGCACACAACGCACATAGCAGCACATAGCAGCACACCAACAGCGGTTCCGAGTATGTGGTCAATTTGATTGGGCCACTTGTCTTACCCCAGCGACTCAACTGTAATGTGTACCTCAATTTTCTGCAACACATCCTCCCGGATTTGCTAGATGATGTGCCACTAACCGTCAGGTTCAACATGAGGTTTCTGCGTGAAGGTGCCCCAACCCACTACACACGTGCTGTGCGACATCTGGACGACACCTTTCCTGGACGGTGGGTTGGACGTGGTCGTCCGGTCGCCTGGCCCCTTCGTTCGCCGGACCTAAACACTCTCGACTACTATATGTGGGGCCACATTAAGAGCCATGTCTACGTTAGGCCTGTTGAGACAGAGCTGGGCTTACAACAACGTATTACAGCGGCTTGCGAACAGCTGCGTGAGGCCCCACAAGTGCTTCAATGAGTGCGAGACAACATGCTTCGGCGCTGCAACGCCTGCGGAATTTCGAACATCTGTTGTAAAGATGTGCCTTGTTTGACACACACTGCGTATGCGCCGAAAAACCTGCTATTCACATTCGTTATTTTGTTTGTATTTAATTTGGCTGCTATCGTTCACCCTCACTGCTACTCGACTGGCGCCCCGGAGAGCGCGCTATTCAAATTTGCGCACTTGTGTTTGTCGCTGCACCTTTGAAGAGAGCTATTTCCTGACAAACGTTCGGCAGTAAATAATGTTTATGTTCACGTTGTCTACCACCCATGTGATTTAAGACCATTCATTCCCGAACAGCCGGTATATAAGCACGGTAGTAGAGTAAACCTACTAAACAACAATTTTCGGCAACATACAGCCAACCTGCAACATTAATCTAACGAACATAACCAATACAGCAGGGACGTTGTCGCGAACAGCTGCAGGCACTCGTCAGCCTCGGGGCGACATCTCGCAAGGCATTTCACTGGAACGTTAGATAAAAACCACAGCGGTCAGGCCAGCTGCAGTTGGGTAAGACGGTCCAAGCCAAGGCTGGGTGTACAGAGCGGTGAAACGTCGCGGGCAGGCGGCGGTACAGTTTGCCGGACGTCCTTGGAGGCGGGCGACCACGAGCCACTGCGCCGTGACGACCTTAGAACAACCACTGTTTCCGCCCAGGGGAAAGTCTGCCCCCCCCCCCTTCCCCTCACCGCGATATAGCTGGTTCACGATCAACTGAGAACTTCTAAAAGACCATCGTGTCCCGAAACGTTGTGAAAACTCCGCCTTTAGAAACCTACTTCATCGTTGTGTCACCTAGTATGTTGTCTGTGACGTCGTCGTTGTTATTCTGTCTTCTGTCCAACATTGTCTTCGTCCCAATATTATCTGCGTTCTCTTAACTGTGGTGGCCTGAGTTTTACACATTTTTGTGCTTTGTATTTCGACTTTAATTTTTGGATGTTTAGTTCATTTCCCTGTATTTGTTGTCGACTAATTTCTTATATTTCATGTCCTGTTCTTTTTTTATGGATGTGTCGACTACAGCCAAACTAAGCATGTTTTCTCGTTTTTCGTTTGTTTTTCTTTAGTCTCAATCTAAGATTTCTGGAACGACATAACATTGCAATGGCGTCCGTCCACAATAGTACAGCATGTTATTTCGTCCCATTGCAAGAAACATTCAAATACATTTCAGGCGTTAACTTTTCTGTTAATTACCTACTATATTATTTGATTGTTACTGAGGCTACATTTACATTATTTTCAAGTACATAATATGTGTGTATATGTGTGTGTATGTATGTGTGTGTGTGTGTATATATATATATATATATATATATATATATATATATATATATACGCACACGTGACGTCACTAGCACTGTCCGAATTCTCAGAATAGCACACAAGATCTATATTTGACAAGTACACAAAGTTGCTTACTTGTTGGGTGTTTCCGCATACTAGCTCCGGCGGCCATATTGGTTTGAGTTGACTTTAATGTTTTGTGAGCTTATGTAGCACTCCAGACGATACATTAGCACTACATATTTTCGAAATGTCTTTTAAGAGCATGCAAATTAATATTACTTCACAAATATTTGTCTTTGTGCGCTACAAATAATTTATGAAGAAAAATAATTGTATAGTCAAAATATTTCTGTAAACATTGCGAAGGTGCCGACATTATCCTTTTGTTTTTATTTAAAAGCCGAACGCTGTAACATTTCCGAAGGTTATTTTTTGAAGTTATTATGCTGTAAAAAACGTTTCATACACTCTCATAGTTCCGTTTCAAATTTTTAATTTTTTGTTAATTTCCGATATTGCCGCCAGAGCTAGTATGGACAGTTGTTGATCTGGCCAAATAATCTGGACAAGCATGTACTAGCAAGCTATAGGCAGTTCGGAATAAAAAGAGCACTCAAAACGCCCTGCTAAAGTTCTACGTATTTTCAGCTAATTTGTATCTTTCCGCGCTTAACTGCTAACGCCGTTATATGTATAACGTCTCTGGACACGTCACTTGATGTTTGCGTGTGTAAGATACTGTAAATTGAGAAGTCTGTAGGAATCTACACAGTTTGATGAAATAAGTATTACTTACGTAAAATACAATTATGTAGATTTCGGTTGCTTTTGTTTCAGTTTAGTTGTATTTGAATATATTTGAATAGGAAAATACGCGGAACTATATTGCCAACCACACAAGTAGTAAGGCAGCTAGGGTTAAGGGGCCTCCCTACCTGCGCTTCAAATGCGTTGCAGCGAGTTAAGGCTAGTCTTTTTTTTACGAAACTATTTTATGCACATTGCATTTGTCTATCTACGAAAAGAACACACACCTCAAGCTATGTCACTATAGTTTTACAAATACGGCACGTTTATTATGAACATCATTTTCGGGCCACTCAAATGGCCAAATATCACTTTTCCAGACTGCCGTATCTGGAAAAATAACAACCTGATTCGAAAAACACAACTATAAAAACAAGCGTTCATACATTGAGCTACGCTGCTCACAAATAAAATTAAGTGGTCACCGCTTAAGTCCCATAGGGAAAAGGATAATAGTAAAGCACTGCACGTCAGCTGTATAGCTTGCACGGAGAGGCGATAATGTATTACCATTGAGTAAGGATGGTATTACATACGCCGGTCAACAATTCTCTTACCGTTCCTGCCTCAGACACACAAACGCAGCCTAACTTTGTGAGCAGTGTTGTTTCTTCGACGGTCGCCGTTAATCCTATGGGGTCTGGCATCGTTTTCGAGAGAGAAGACGACCTCTTGTATTCCGACAATTTTTACTCTGTAGTTTTCAATTTTTATTTGCTGGCTCTGAAAGAAGAGTGTTATGTACTTGAGAATTTGTTAAATACTGTGGTATCGGTGCATGAGAATGAGGGAAGACATTTCTGTAACACTTCTTTCGATATAAATTTCAATTCTACATTACTCCAACTGAAATATAGCTTTATTGCATTTAAATCTGAAACTGAAACTTTGACCTCTCTGTTACCAACACAATCAAAACTTGCATTAATTGATTTTGGAGGCAACATTTTGAAAACTGTTTTTTGGTACTTTGGATAATGAAGATTTAAGAGTTTTGGAACATCGTTTAAATTCTATTGAACATTCTGAAGATTACATTTTTGCTAGTGTAGCAAACCAAATTATTTTGATAAAAAAATCTTAAAGACAGAGTAATCAACAAACACATTGTACATCAAAAAATTAACTCAGTTATATTTGGATCATTATAATTCATTGTATTTAACACAAGTCATTTGATACATGAAACTGTTAAAAATATTGTAACCTTGTGTTTTAGGATTGATTTGAATACTATGCTATTATGTATTAGTGAGGCTCTTTCGAATGCTAGATTAGAAATGTTTGATCTGTCACATGCCATAGAAACCAGTGTACATGGAAAATTAAGTACTACTTTGATAAATGCTGCTTCATTTTTTTTATTCTGAAAAATATTCAACAACTTGTCACTTTACCTTTACACGTGGTAGCATCTACGATGCCAGAAAATTTATATACGTTTCATGGAATCTCAACTGTTCAGGCGATTGTTTACAATTCTTCTCTTAGCATTGCTATTAACATTCCCTTAGCCAATAAGGATAGTTCGTTTGAGAAATATCACACCTTTCCATTCCTCTTTCTGGCTCCCAACTTGAACAGGTATGTAACTTTCATTGTCAAAGAATTTTTAATTGAAGTTTGGACTGAAAACATTTTGCTACAGTTGATCATGATTCATTATCTGATTGCAAAACTCATGGCATCACCTTGTGTCCTGCTTCATTTCCTTTTTTTTCCACACTCATATTGATAATTGTGAATTTAATCCATTCTCTGGAAAACAGTATTTTAAATTTTGTGATAAGTCTGTGTTGAACCTTAACCTTCCCTTCTTACATAAAACCTCTGCACATTGGATCTTTGCAACAAACTCCTCTATTGATGTTACTTTTTTATGTAGGTCTACAACAGAATCCTATTCTCTTTTCACAATTTCCTTATCAGGGAGTGGCTTAATCAACTATGCCCCACACTGTGACATTGTTAGTCCTTTCTTCAAAACCTTTGGAGCAGTTTATTCAGCAATTCACTATAACCTTTCTTTACCCGTTGTTCATGTTCCTAAATTAGTCACTAACCTAACCTCTGTACGTTTCCAAATGATTCTCTTATCAACGAACTTGACTCCTTCTTCCTCGTCCCCAACTACCCAATGATAATCTTAGTCTCATTGCAATAGTTCTCGTGCGTTTTACCATATTACGTATTGTTTCTTTTGTAATGTTTTGGTTGAAATCCAAATTTTGTTTTACTGTTTCGAGTCAACCGTCTAATAATCCCATTGTGCCAGAGAGATCTATCGTTGTGCATTTATCTGTTGTTTCTTCTCCTTCTGCGGAAGCTTAAGAGATTTAAACTTTAATACACTTGTGTGTTATGTGTAATCCTTTAATCTTTGTGTTCTGTGTGTGGTGTGGCCTACTGTAGTGCCTGACCCTATGTACCGCCCCGTTTTCGGCTTAAGGGGTGGGAGTGTGTGCCGTTTGTTGGCACATGCTCTTTAGGGATGGGAGTGTGTGCCGTTTGTTGGCACATGTTTATTTGTTTATTTTGTTTTGTCTAGTTCGTCTATTTGTAGTAGTAACTATATACATATATATTTTTTTTGCAAAGTTACTCAACCCCAGCACTGTTTATTTCTTTAAATTTCTGTGAAATTGAAATAGCAGTAAACTGCTTTTATTTTATAAAGAAACTTTCAGGCAATTATTTATGTGCAATCAATGCAGTATTGTATAGTTATGAACCAATTCTTGTGCAATACTTCTGACCAACTTTAATCATGATCTGATCATATTGGTCTTCAAGTGAATCAAACAAATTTTATCGGTAAAATTTAAATTATAATTATCATGTTATGGTTATTAAAAACACGTGTATGATTTAAAATATTATGTTAGGAAGTATTGTTCGACACTGTCGAAATACTATTTTTAGTGTAACACTATTTTGGTAATATCAAGTAGCTACGACTCTATGCCGGCCTATAACCTCTAGGTATTTCTTTGTCTCGACCTTGTTGTTTCTTACACATCATTGCGTGAACATTAGCCAAAGCCTAGTGTTCTTTACCGTGTTGTAATGTCGTAATCCGACAAGTTTTCCGCCTAGGCGGTCTCCACCACGCGGTTTCAACTCTTAGCAATGTAGAATGAAAGGAAGCTTATCCAGTATTCGAGGGATTTGGCTTGTCTACATCTTCCGACGTAGAAGTAATATTTTTTTCTACTCGTCCATTTTGCTTACCATAAGCGGCAGCAATGGGCGAGATAGAGAAGTAACATCTTTCGGTGGTGGCAAGAGTGTCCCCATTTTAAGGACAGCCAGGAGAGTCCAGCCTGTGTATATATATCTTCCTTCTCTTGTCCTACATAATTCATGTGCAACTAGCACTAGTTATTCAAATTTGAGACTTTTATTTCTGATTCGATCACAACCTATGCAAAATTAATTGAACCACGAATATTGAAAATTTGTTAAAATGTTAAATTAAAATGCAAGTTCATTATTAATAATTGGGGATCCCCTTGTAAAATTATTTTATTATGATATTCTTAAGCCATGCGTGCTTTTCTTAATTGTTATTGTATTGATAACATACATCAAATACTCACCGTGCAAAGATATTATTATTGTTCTAAGGAAGGTATTTAAAATAATATTTTTCTGACTTCTTATTAAAATTGTATTTACTAGAACTAACTCTTTTCATAAAATTAATATTCATAGACTCTTATGCTCTTAAATTCTAATTAATTTTTTGTATGGTCTCAAAATAATTTTTAATGTGAAGTGTTGGGGAAGGGAGGCTCGGCCCATTCTCTGACCTACTATAAAGAGTACCGATCAACAACTTGTGTCCACGTTAGTGCTGTCTTCCCCTTTCTTTGCTTAACTGGCCTAGGGACTGTCTTGATCGGTTTACCCTATTGGTTTACCCTTCCTGGACCTCCTGGGTTGGTTGGTAAAGTTTGGGGGAATTCCACCAAACAGTACAAAACGTATCTGATAACACGCTGTACGCAGTTCGAGCGACATCCAGGTGGCCGCTCTAACTCCCAACTCCTGTAATTGTACCAAGTTGTGTTGAATTGTCTCTTACAACCTCGCTGTCGACGATAAGTCGACTTACCTTACCTATTTGAAGCAGAGTATAGTAAGTGGCTCTTAAACTTGGCTTGGCACTGTCGCCCCTCTCGTCCTGGTCTGTGTATAATATTTGCATCTACTTAAAAGGTTTTATACTATTTTTTTTTATTTTACTTGCTACGGTTTACACACAAGAATGAGAAAGAAGTACAGCTGGAGCATTAGCAGCATACATCGAGGTCAAACTGACTGTTTATTCAGTTAGCAATATGGCGGAGTTGTGTATTGAGAACTGAGGATATGGTTGGTCAACCCACAGTCGCGTTATATATGTTGCTATGGCAACAAACATTTTTCACTTACCAATAAGGCGGATAGTCTCTTCCCTCTTCGGCTTCAAGTCCTCATTCATCTCGCCCTTAATGTTACGCTCCATCTGCACATTTCTCTTTAACCTCTGGTTAGAAACAAAGTTTCTTGGCTGTTCAAAATAGCAGCGTAATGACAGTCTCGTTCTAATATAACGTCTTTGTTCTTGGCAGGAATAATTTGTTGACTGCTTAGAGCTAGGTAGTAAAATCAAAAATAGTTTGCCAAACGTAGAGATTAACGCACATAACCGATACTACTTCAATGACAATATAATACAATATCACTCTTTACTTAACATCGCCCAGTAGGCTGCACATTTTTATACACACAATTCCTCCCCCTTCCCCTTTTTCCCAACAAACAGTTTCGAACAATGATTAGTCAATACAACATTGCCACAATTGCATGCAAATGTTAAAAAGCCTGCGTCATCTGAGAAATTCAGAACTCAATCTGCGAGACAGCCACCGATCTAATTACGAGTTGTCTGACTGCACACATTAGCGCGCTTATGAAAATTCACTCCATGGAGTAGGGTAGGTTATCTCGGTCACATGACCAGGTTTTGACATCACAAGGGTTTGATAACCAAGGCAATGCTATTCACAGTTTTAAAACGACGGGAATAAGAAAAAACCTGCAATATTATCCACATTACATTTTACTATGCTACACCATCCACAGTGCATTCTTTACACATATTATGTTTATATTAAAATATAATATTAGTTTCGGAAGTAACAGAAAGTCCCAGAGTTGAGATTTCGAACACAGATAAATTTACCTGGGATAATATTTCATACGCCAAAAACTAGAAATTTTGGCTGACCTGCCCTACCCTACTGAGTTTTCATAGTGCCTATACAGAGTTAGTTTACATTAGTAGTAAATGACATGGGTAGGTAGTATGACTTATGGCGAGTGCTACTCCACAGCTTTTACGAGATCAAAGATATGAAATGAAATGTTTAATTACATTCCATACGGCTCATTAAGGCTCGGTTACAATCGCCATATTGAATAATTTTATTTTTACGCTTTTCTGAAACTGTAGTAAGAAAAATGTAAAAAAATGCTACTATATCGCAAATTCTGTTTGCCTTGTGCTACACTACTGACATTGCAGTTTGGCTGTTAACTTGATTACACCGCAGTGTGCGAGGTAAATTTTTTTTATATTAATAATTAGCCCAACTAATTGCGACCTAATTATACATTATTAACTCAATTGCCATGCTTGTACCGTAACGCAAAGGTAAACGGAATTTGCGTATAGTGATATATTTAACATTTATCTTTTTAGAACTAAAAAAAGAGACGCGAAAAATAATAAAATGCAATACGGCGACTGAAACCGAGCCTTAACCATCGAACCTCTGTACAGGCCACCACTGACTTCTTTCGTTCGTCTCAGTGGTCCACATTGCTATACGATCTTTTATGTTGACTTTTGGTCCATGGAAACTGTGAGCACATAAGTAGTTTCATCCTTCAAAAAAATACATACTAATAAGCACAATTTGTCCACATGTGTAACCCCGTAGCAATAGTCTCCTCTTTCCAACGCAAAACCTTATTTTCGTCCGAAACAGATATACGTAACAATTACTGAGCACCGCTGAATACGATTTGTAAATGCACCTATCTCGTCACAGCTCTCAGGAAACAACCCCCCCCCCCCCACAACACACACAATTAAAGCACACACACACTTTGGCTCCAAAAATTACGCATTCCCATGCGCTTTCATTGCGACAACAAATTTTACTCGCGTACGATCCACTGCAAAATCACTTTGCCGCAAAGGTATTTAGCTTGCGGTAAACAAATACTGCCTTACAGCACACGAAATCTGGAAAACTTATGTCTTGTGTAACATGCTGAGTAAAAAAAAAATATTTGAAAATAATACTTGTATTTTTGTAGAAAAGATATTAATGTTTAAACAAATAAAGCTTACGTTAAAAATACCACAAACCTCTCAAACTGTCTTAATAATAACATAATTCTTGGTACCAATACCGTACACAAATCCGCAACGAACACGAAAAGCGCGATGCGATAACATCTTGTACGACAGCCATCAAAGTTTACCGTATATTTCCGTTTATTTGTAACACATTTTTGGCATTCCCGCGTGTGGAAATAAAGTCAGAATTACAGGTCTGCTTAAGGCCATCATCTTTCATTTATTTCGAACAATTGCAAATAACTTGAATATTTTTTAACCAAATGCTTTGAAAAATTTGGAGACTGTGTACAGTCATACAATACACAATTTTGTCAGAGCAATTTTTAAAATAATGTACGTACCGTTTGCTAGCAAAAAATTATTTTGCTTAATTTTGGCATATTTTGACAACAAAATTTGTGCTACTTCAGGGCCAAAAATCTAAAAATCTGTTTAGTGTATTGCAACAGAAAAATTCATATACAAACTATGACATACCAGTGTTAAAACAGCCGGAATTAATTTTTGAATATGTATTCATTTGCGTTTATAAAAACATTTTCGAAATCACTGCTAAACTAAAGAGCGAGGCCTTAAGAGGAGTCCTCGACTGGCGCATGGACGGCGTTGCAGCGTGTCACACGTATATTTTTTACGCGAAACCACTTAACTTATTCATATTATGTTCATCTACGTAAAGAACACACACTTGAAACTATGCTTCTATGTTTTCAAAAATTTAGCACGCTTGTTGGAAACATGAATTTCGGGCCTTTCAAAATTGCTAAAAACGTTTTTTTTTTTTTTTTTACAACTATAACTCCGAAAATATTACCTGAATTCGTAAAGTGCAAAGCGAAAGGCATGCATTGGTCTTTACTTCAAACTATTCAAAAATAAAATGTGGTCACAGCTTAAAGTCCCGTAGGAAAAAGACTACAAGGAAAACCTTGCACGTCAGTTTGGCGCGCTGCAAATAGAGGCGATATGCTTCTCGTCAAGCGTGGGGCACTGGCTCTTATCGCTACGCTGTTCCCTCGCGCCGAAGATGGATATTTGACACCGGTGAAGAGCGATTGAAATTTTTGCCGCGCTGACGTCTCGGGAGCCTAGACGCTAATTGACTGGAAAGTTATTTTATTCACGTCGTGTCCGTCGCGCTATTGTGATGCCAGCATCACGCGCTATTCCACCAACTCATTAGCACACACGTGAGGTCGCTACACAAGAGCAACTTACGTAATGCGGGCATGAACGTGAGACAAGGTTGGGATAGGTTCAGGAAACGCAGTCAAGGTCACGACTAGCCATATCTCCAGCTTTATCGAGTTGTATGCGCCTAAAGAAACACAGAGGACAAAAGCACTGATGCCATTATCTTGTTAAATAGGAACAAAAAAAAATCAGTTTTGATTGTCACTATTATACCTATAGCAATACGCAAAATATATATAAAGAGAACATTTGCGTTAACAGATATGTTACAGTGGCGTAACCACGATTTGTGTTTGGAGGAGGGAGGAGGGGGGGTTCAAATGGGAAACGTTATAAACAGGGGCGTCATTTGGGGGCTACAGGGGGGGGGGGCAAATCCCCCCCTGGATTTGGAATTTCATGTGTATAAATATATAGTTTGCATTTTTAAATTTAAATAATGCTAACTTAAGCATATAAAACTGAAGTTTTATTATTAAAGCATCTAATTTATACATGCTTAATTAATAAAAAAGGTGCAACAAGGTCACTGTCGCCGGAAAACAAAATCTTCCCCCCCCCCCCTAGAAAAACCTGAAATGACGCCGCTGGTTATAAAGGAACACCGATCCTCACAGTCAAAGCGAGGAACCCACGGGTCCTCCCCCAGAAAAATTTGGGTTTCGAGGTGCAAAATAGTGCTATTTAAGCAGTTTTACTATCAAAAAGTCACAATATTAAGTTTTTTTTTTTTTTTTTTAAGATGAGAAATGTTTGAGTGAAGAATATTACTCATGGTTGCTCGGAATACTCCCTAACAGATTTACTAGTTTACTAGTATTAATATATAGAGGAAAAGTGATACGTACGAAATTTATAGATAAATTCTAAATTGCACGGTTTAATTATTTTGTCCTGCATAATTTTGGGGGGGGGGGGGG